>JANTBZ010096314.1:0-17641 GCA_024741255.1 Exechia fusca | reverse complement strand
TTTTCTTCCAATATATGTACACCCTGCGTCAGAATAAGTGTTCAATCAAAGAATGCCTGTATTATCTACAGTTTTGAACTTGTTATTTCGAAATTTATACCAAATGATAAGAACTGTCTATGGTTGAAGAGTACATTAACAGTTTTCGACCTAGATGGTAAGCAATCGTCGCTCGCCTGACCGTTGGTAATCATGCACAAACTTGGACCAATAACGCTGAATGGCTATTCAGAAGGTCAAAACGCGTGTAACTTTTGGCGTTGACTCATACCTCCAACATATCAAAAATTTGAAAATCCATCGTATTTGCATCCGGTGGAATCGACAGCCATGGTGTGTGCAAAAATGGAATGTGAAATGAAATTTGAAACATCAAATTACAGCCTCTAGTGGCTTTTGTCACTTTGACTAATTAAACTTGACCCCAAGCTTCAAAAACACCAAAAGTGAGTGATTTTTTGCCATCATTGCGGCCGATTGGCTACAAGGCAGGATTTGTAGATATGGTTGCCGATTTCAAGATCAGATTGTAGTCGGACCTTCTCTCTAACCAAATTCAATCGATATAATTTTTTGTCGATGTTTTGATTGTGCAAAGTTGCTCGTCCGAGAAAATGTTGTTCAAAAATGCACCAATGACGTGCAACGTGCATTTCCATTGTTAACAGTCTAGGTTGAATAACACGGGTCAAGGGCGTCCAAATAGAAAACAGATAATGTAGTCTTCAACCATTGACAGTTCTTATCTTTTGGTATAAATTTCGAATTAACAAGTTTAAAACTGTAGATAATACAGCCATTCTACGATGTAACACTTATTCTGACGCAGGGTGTAAGGGTTCAAATTGGTATTTATCATTCGGTAACAACGATTTAATCTGCTGTGCGAAAAATTGTTAACGGTAATATCTTCTTGTCCAGGGACGCCATTCTGACCAGCGTTATCAATTCGGTGACCAGCTTCTGTGCGGGATTCGTCATCTTCTCGGTGCTCGGCTACATGGCGCACACCTCTGGGCAGAACATCAACGAGGTGGCGACGGAGGGACCGGGACTAGTGTTCATCGTGTATCCGGCGGCCATTGCAACAATGCCGGGCAGCACATTTTGGGCGCTGATATTCTTCATGATGTTGCTGACGTTGGGGTTGGACAGTTCGGTGAGTTGGGCTCATAACAAATAGATTTCAAGGGTGCAATGTTCTCAATCATTCGAATGTATCAATGAATTGTAGCATACCACATTAGTTCAGAGAAGGTTAACATCATAGTGGAGAGGAGGTTTAGGTGTAACTGTGTGACAAAAGACACTACAAATTTATACCTCGTGTTGTTACTTCGAACATTATCTAAAAAATATCTCTATTCGACGCAGTTCGGCGGCTCCGAAGCCATCATCACCGCGCTCAGCGACGAATTCCCCAAAATCGGCCGCAACCGCGAGGTCTTCGTCGCCATCCTGTTCTCCGTCTACTTCGTCGTCGGTCTGGCCAGCTGCACGCAGGGCGGCTTCTACTACTTCCAACTGCTCGATCGCTATGCCGCGGGCTACTCGATCCTGATAGCCGTCTTCTTCGAGGCCATCGCCGTTTCGTGGATCTACGGCACCGATCGCTTCTGCGACGACATCCGCGACATGATCGGTTTCGCGCCGGGCATCTACTGGCGCGTCTGCTGGCGCTTCGTGGCTCCGATCTTCCTGCTGTTCATCATCGTGTACGGCCTGATTTTTTCGGCTCCGCTGGAGTACGAGGACTACGTGTACCCGGTGTGGGCGAACGTGCTGGGCTGGTGCATCGCCGGCTCGTCGATCATCATGATACCGGCGGTGGCCGTGTGGCAGATCTGCGTGACGCCCGGCACGTTTGCGCACCGGATGCGCGTGCTGACGACGCCGTGGCGCGACACGCAGCGCAACCTGAACGGCGGCGTGATCCTGGAGCCCGCCCAGATGCGCCTGACGACGGCGTCGTCGAAGGAGGAGGGCGAGGAGGTGTGAGACAGCGAGACTCCGTATACGCGTTTCAAGATTTATTACGTGTAAGTGAGTGTGGAGCGTTACGTTCCGTGTAGATTGATTAGTTCGAGTCTGTTTGGCAATATTAAGTTGTAAGTGATATAATTAGATAATACGGATCGACGGACGATGTAACGATCGGTCGATCGTGGACACTATCGCACAGTTAACGAATTAATATTTTAGGAAACCCCCATGTACATACGAACTAGCACATATAGAATTGTATATCAGCATATCGGGCGCATGCGCACGAGCACAGAGAAAAAGGTTTGAAACAAAGAATAGCATCTAGCTGAGGTGGCATCGAACCGGAAGATGGGCAACATTTGTACAGGCGCGATAGCACGCGATTCCGTCTTCCGGAGCGACTGGTATTACATCTTTTACATGTCTAAACTATAGGTAATTTTAGGTGCAATATTGTTAGTAATATCCCATTGTTAGACTATAGAATATTGTGTACATTGTTCAAGCATTTGTTGATAGCTTTATGGATACAAGCCGTCTCTATAGTCGACAGCACTGTAGCATAACACTCAATGCTATCTCAAGCAGCCATTTGAGATAGCACACAGTTTTGTGCTAAAAGCGAGATGTGCGAACTGACCGGTAGATGTCTGCATTGACCCGTTTGTGTAGTTGAAAGCTTTCGTCCGCGAAATACTCCAATCCGCTCTCAAGACGCAGCAAATTATTATAAAAAGAATATCGTTAGTGCTAGAGCCCAGTGTTAGTGTATAATATTGTGTAAATTGTTCAAAGCATTTGTTTATAGCTTTATGGATACAAACCGAATACCGTAGACTAGACTGAATTAGACATCCTTGTTCCTTCCAAGACAACTCCCAATGTCAACATGAAACCCTGTGCTATCTCAAGCAGCCATTTGATATAGCACACGGTTTTGTACTAAAGTCAAGAACGAACGGGAACGCTTTTTAAGTTAAAGCTTCCATTCGTGACAACTGAACCACCCACCAGAAACAGAAAGTGTGTGTATAGGGTAGAAATATATTTCTACGTTCACATCTACCATTAATACAACGACCAACAGACAGACAACACCTATGGCCATACTCGAGAATACCATCCTACATTAGAATAAAACTGTACATTTCTAATACGTTCCGTGGCATCGATTGATTGATACAGCCATTTGATCGATCGATGGTACAGACTGTATTTGAAATAAAATTACCGGACAAAATTATTTTCGATAGCTCAATACAGCCATTTGAACTATCAACTATATAAATGTATGCTGGGATAAATTGATATACTTTACTTTGTATCAATTCAATCTACCACACACTTAACGATCAACACAAAGGGGTGGAAACAAATCTACAATCTATACCCCATGCAAACTACATCGATTGAGCAATAATAGCCTAGATTTATAGAAAGTACGTTATACATATACAACATTATAACAAACATTCGACCATAATAATACATAATTTAATAGTTCGATACAGCCATACGAACTATTGACTGAAGATGTATTACACCCCATAGATGTATGCTGAGATGAGTTGAGAAATCAGCCATTTTTTCAATTCATTCCACCAGGAACATCTTATAATAGTTTTTTTTTTTAATTACATACTATACATATACACCACACAGATGTAAGCTGAGATGAGTTGAGAAATTCAGCCATTTTTCAATTCATTCCACCAGGAACATCTTATGATAGACAATTTTAATTACATTGAAATATACACGTTACGTATTTATAGTTTCGATGATGCGGTGTTTTGTGTTTCTGAATAACATTATTTCATTCGTATGTCGGTATGATCAATATACACATTATTAATAGAGGGCACGTCTATACTAGCATGGGTGGTCACGTACTCAATTCGCAGAATGATGTCCAGCGCTGAGTCCTGCTATTCATTAACCAAAACTGGGAATTGAAGTGATTTCGTTTAACCCGAAATTACCAATGTTATTCAGGTTTTAATTCAATGTATTTCGAACCGTAAATGACTGTCCATTGTTGAGCATATTAATGAATGTGTGTGGGTGTTTATTCAATGTTATGCTTAGTTAGCCTAAACGATGTGTAAATATATATATTTATTTCTTCTTTGCGTCCATCGTCCAACGACCCTTACGCGCCCATTCTTTTCTGCATTTCCACCTCCCAAAATACACTCATAACACACACCCACCCCACACATGTGTGCGCGCCTAAGAAACCGTACACGAATGCCGCTTCACCGAGTACTTGGCCTGCTTCGCGCCGGCCGACTGTGCAGAAGCCGGTGCGATGGCCGGCAGCGAAAGTCTCCGCCGGCGCACCGCCGGGCTCAAATTGTAGTTGATGTTCGCCTGCTTCAGCAGCGCCTTGAACACCTCCACGATGCCGACGTTGTCCTTGGCCGAGCACTCGACGAAGCCGCAGCGCCACTGCTCGCGGCACTCGCGCTCCGCATCGGCCCATTCGACCTGCCGCCGTTCGTCGTCCACGTCGCTCTTGTTGCCCACCACCACGATTGGCATCTGGGCTCCGCGTGCCTGCAGAATCTGGGTGCGGGGAATCGGTTGGATGTAAGTTGGTTGTAGAATTTATTCATCGATTCTCAGTCGGTATAGTCTAATTGCTTGAGGGCTATGTCGAACTAATAATAATCGTATCGTAGCAGTATGAAAATTACGTTCTAGAATTACTTGTGTTTTAATAATTAATTCTTATAACAAAAATGCATTGGATGATGACATTCGTAGAACGTTGGGTCTCAATTCTGAGTTCGCATTATGGAACGTTTTATCACAATGGACACGTTTGAAAGCGGTCGAAACGCCATATTGTCAACTATAGATAAGATTATCTCAGAGATATAGATCTTATAGTTGGATACTTTGAATTGATAAAAGGTGTATGTATTAACAAGTCAAATATAATTCAACAATGAACCACAATTAACAATGTCAATATTGAAATGAGTGTATCTTTATAATAATCGAGAATATCGCTCCATTTTGTATTACAAATTCGTAGCTCCTGCAAACACAAAACATGTTGGAGTCAGAGCTATCAAAAGGAATAGGTTTAGTGCTATTCCGTTTGATTATTTTCTGTAGGAAGCGATGTTATTGAATTCGTGAAAGTTAGAATCAATGATGCCATTGAATGCCGAATGGCGACTCACGCATATTTTTATAAGCAAAAAATACTCTGAATATATCTACCGCCAGATCTGTTACGAGCAATTAAACCATTTTTTTGTTTGCGATGAAAATTGTCTTTCGAAGAAGTTCGTGGAAAAATAATAACTATAAATTTAAATTGAACGAGAACTGAGAATTTTTCTCCAAGCATAATTGAAACCATATTGTCAACTCTATTCAACTCCGCTCACACGCACACCCCTCCCCCAACCCCCAACCAAACACTCACCACCTCCCGCAGCGCCGTCACCTCCGTCCACGTCTCCGCCGCATCGACCGCATACACCAGCACGAACGCATTCCCATACTGAATGGACAGCTGCCGCATGGCGGGGAACTCGCGTGCGCCGCACGTGTCGAGGATGTCGAGCGTCAGCGATGCGCCGTCGGCCAGCTCGTACTCGCCGCGATGCAGGTCCTCGGTGGTGCGGCGGTAGCGCGGCGTCCACTTGTCGTACAGGAACTGCGACACAATCGACGTCTTGCCGACGCGCTCCGAGCCCATCATGATGATGCGATGCTGCTCGTACGGCGCCGCCTCGGTGCTGGACGCGGCAGCGGCGGCGGCCGTCGGCTTGCATTTGCCGAGCGCGGTGCGCGCCGTTTTCGTTTGTTGGGCGGCGGCGGCGCTGGTGCGCTGGTGCTGCTGGCGCTGCGGACTGCTGTGACTGCTGTGGCTGCCGTTGGTGGTGTGGCTGTGGTGGCCGAGGCCGCTGCCGCCGCCGCCGAGACCGGCGAACGAGGGCAGGCGGAGTCGTTGACACGAACCGGACATGCTGTGGCTATTCGTCTCGCGTGAGGAAACGTCGTCGTCGGTCGTTGGTCGTCGGTCGTTGGTGCGGTTTTGTTTGCACTACGTTGTTAGAGTAATCTCTGGCGTGGCGCAGCGGCAAACGGAGCGCAGTGACTGTGAATGTTCATGAGAATTGGATTTAAGCACGACGTGCGTTCGCTGAACAAAGATATGGAACGTACACCATTGGTCCACGAGTCATTGCGCGAAGACCCGGTTCGTCGCATATTTGTCGCCAGCGGCGATGCCGCGATGTCCACCGAATGTGTGATTACACAAATTGCACAGAACGCTCACGCTCAATGCATTTCAGGAAAGGCAATTGAGTTTGCATTTTGCTATTGTTGATTGCTGAGTGCTTTTCTGGGGAACAAGCTGAGCACCAGCTGAGAGTTCATTAGATTGGAAGGTTGAACAGTTTTCAACGTAGAACAATTACTGCTGAGAATACAGAGGGTTACACTTTCAAGTTATCAAGACACTTGCTGGACTTTTGGTCTTATTTGCTCAGAACTGTGTGCTCCAAATAAACTAAATCTTTGTGTAGGAAAATAGCCATTTTACCTCAATTGCTCTGCTGAGTGTTATACATATGTGTGGTAGAGTGGTAATCGTAGTTATCAAACGACTGGCCATTGAATAAGATAACGTCAAAAAAGTGCTTTCCAATAAAATCAACTTCCACCGTTTGAAACCCCACTCCATCCACTCCATGTCCATCTGGTCAACGACTCTCGTTGCACAACGAACCCCGCCACTCGCCGCATATTTATCGCCCGCGGCGATGCGATGTCCAGCGAATGTGTGTGATTACAAAAATTACACAGAAAGCTCATTTCAAATGCTCGCACGGAACCGAAAGCAAATGCGATATTGTTCTCCGAGCCGGTCGATGAGTTCGTTGCCTGCTGCTCTGGCGCGCAAAACAAATGTCGCTTGCAATTGTGTGTGTGTGAGAGGCCGCCGCCGACTGGGGAGCGCTTGTCGGCGGAGGCGCGCACATGTGCGTACGTGCGTCCGTACGCCTGTGACCCCGGCACACAATTGAAACGATTTTTAAACATGTGTCATTCGAAGGCGGGCGCGCGAGGGCGGCTCTGCGAAGAAAGCGCGCGCAAATTGTGCGTGCGAATGATTTGGCGCGCGAGGTGAAAGTTCAAACGACCTGTGCGTGTGCGGTTTTGCGTGTCACAATGTCGAACGAAACCATCGAACGCCGGAGATACGCCAGCCACGCACACACAATGTTTGCACAGGACGCCGGACCCCCAACCGATCGCTGGCATCGTGCGCGCATTAAACCAGCAATACTACATGGTTCATTAGGTCCTGGGAAATATGATGAAAACACCCACTTTTTGATGAAAACTAGTTTGTATCCTCTACATAGTCTCCTTCAAGGCACATAGCTTTAATCCAGCGATCCTGAAATATTACGAACATCTTGCAAAATCCCTTGCAAAATGCTCTTTATCCCCGATTTTTACTGCCTCAATTTGTCCCTGAAGACATCATTCTAAATTTGGATTTTAATAATAGTCACTGAGGGCTAAACACGTATAAAACCATAGATGAGACCAAAACTCATATTCATAAATTATGAAACATTTCGTCGATTTTGTCGATTATGAGTTTTTGCGTTTTTGCGGTACTCTCTCCGCAAAATGCTCTCGCATTCCCAGAATCGTATGCACTATTTGTCCAAACTCTGTTTAAATACTATATCTTCAGAGATTTATAAATCTTCAGCTTTCAAACTATTATGTTTCCGAATTTATTTTTTCGATTTATTGATGTTTTCGTCAGTAACTAACAGGATTTAAGCGTCGACTGCGCGCAAGTTCTACGGTTCCCAATTGGCAGGTACGGAGTTTTGGAAAACAATTGCGATTTTTGTTTTCGACTGGGGAAGAACTTAGAAAAACACGTGATGAAACATGTTTAGGCTCCTCCGACCATTCCCATCAGAAAACAGTGCTACATCAAGAAACGAAATTCCCTCTTTTCCATTGGCTCGCATTCTATCTACCGGCGTGAGTTACAATAAACGGCATAACTTTCAAACTAATCCATGAAATGTCATGAACATTTTTAATTCCTCATTTAAAAGTTGGCCCTTTCGGATAATGATATCAGAGAGTGGTGCCACCAGAACACCGATTTTCCCAGAACATAATGAACCATGTAGTATATGCGCCAATGTCACTCTCTTTCTCTGCAAGTGTGCGTTGTGCCTCGGAGTTCGGTGGCGGTGGTGGTGGTTGTGACAAGTTGTTTTTGGCACTCATCGCCACGGGTCCTTGAACTGATTTCGGATGTTTGTGTGCGTATGTGCGGGGTTGCGGAGCGACGCGCCATTTCGGAGCGCAAATCTACTGGAATGCGATCAAAGAGTTCCGCATATAAATTCCGTTTATTACCTTCTATGTGCGCCACGCCGTATGGCAATGAAACCCGTCGGCGGGGAGGTGGAGGAGTCTTAGACCTGTTCGGCGGGGTGATCCGCTTAGCAGAGAAGACGCGCGCCGCTCCCCGAACATGCCTATAAATCCGGAATTTGTCAAGTACCTTAACCGCAAGCGCATGCTTGCGCTAATATGCGTGAGTTATTCTGGCGAATTGTATTGATGAATATTTTGTGTGTGCGGTAGGTATGAGCACGCATGCAATTTACAACATAATCGCAGCATGTGCCACGCGCCGAATTTTATGCAAGCAGGTGTGTGTGTATGTGTGGTGGTTTGGTAGCGTGAGCACGTGTCACTTGTCGCACGAAATTCATCACAGGCGAAACGGGCGCGCGCGCGTGTTCGCAAAGTGGCATCGTCGACGTCGTCCTCGATGCCGTGGTGCACATCGCACGCGACTCTAGTGAACGCATTCACGTGCGCCCTGCGTCCAGGTGGACGAAACGAAACGAAGAGAGCCACTTCGACGCAACCGAACACACAGGTTTCAATGTCGATATGCGCTGCTCGTGCGCTCGTGTTTGCGGAGGAGTTTTACGTGCGCTGTGTACGCTGTGCCAGCAAGCAACACACAAAAAGGACCCTCGTGCGCGCGCACGCTCATTCAGAGTCACATTGATTGATATGTAAATTGGTATTCAGATCACAATAAATCGTATTCGCCCAGACTCGAGCGGCAACATCAATTGCGCGCGCATCCGGCGCAAGGATGCTTCAATTTAATCTCGTCGCTTGGAGTTGGGATTTTCCTTCCTATTATCGTTTTGGTGCGGCGGCCCGCAAAAAAGGTGCGGTGTATTAATATTGGCCGCCAAAATATGGTTTGGCTCCGGCACACCCGCATCGATGTAAATTGTGTTTTCATATCGCTGTTTGGCACGCAGAATATCAACGCGAATGCAATCCGATGATAGACTCGCCTAGACCGACCAACACACACACACACTACTCATGCAGACACACGACCCACAGGGAGGGTCAGAGCCTGCAGACAGAATTCGTAATTCGTCGGCTCAGGAATTTGATCCCATATTTAGCTTGCGTCGATATATGGCGCATCCGAGAATTGAATAATTCCACAGCGTATTATCCTTTCCGCGGATGTGCAATATAATGGATAAATATTCCGCGAAGCACTCGAACGCAAGCCAATTAATTAGATGTAGGCATGCCCCAACGATGGGTGTTATAACGCTTCTGTACATTCAAACTTCACTACGCACTTTCGAGCTCAAAAACCAAATAGAATGAATGTCTATCGACTCACTTTGCACGCAGTCGAATCACAAAACACTTACTAGTCGTTATTAGTGACGCGCACAATTCGTTCCGTATTCACCGAGTTCACTGCGGGAGCCGACGAACCGGAAGGTCAGCGCACTGTTCGAAGATTGGTCTCAGCACGGCTGTGCAGCAGACTTTTATACCATCCTGCGAGCGAGCGGTTGTGCCTCGAAAGCTCCAGTGAGCTTGCTAAGCTCCCGAAGTTCGACTCAACTCAACAGTTGGTGGATGGCACCGAAATCGTTCAGTCTACTAAACGGGAGAATGTTTGGTTGGGTGGTTGAATTGAAATTAATACCGTGTGTGTGTACAATGAAAATGTACCAGAGGTATGACTTCCCTTTCCGTGAACTCTATGAACTCTGCCAAGAATGAAATTCTATGCTCGGATGCAAAGTTGGGGAGAATAATTTTTAAATACGTTCACCATCTAATCTACTATTCAACCCTTTTTGTTCGTCCGCCATACCTCATTACCATGCAACGATGCACATAATGTTCGCTGTTCTATCCGAACAGCATCGACCACCACAAATAATAACACGAAGTAATGCACACAAGCTCGATACGCGCTCGTTTTTTGTGCTAAAGCCACATATACATACATGACTTGATTATAAGAGGTATGTTCAGCAGCAGCGCGAGTATCTTCAACAGTGCGCACAAGGTGCGTGTGACCGTGTACATATGGATGCGATGTCATAAAAAATATCAAAGGAGTGAACGAACTTTCGGCAGCATATCACACTTGCACAATGCGGGCGATAAATTAAATAAGTTTGCCTCAGTTGAATGACCGTTTTGCTACCTGTTTACCCTCAACGTCGACGCGAGAGTTGTGGGGGCGTAATGTCTGCGGTTCGTTGATATGCACAAGGCTTGCTGATTTTTCCATCTACGCATCGCATCGCATGTTATCGTACTGTGAACATTTTGTGTGAATTTCCTACAAACAAGTCGGCTGAGTGTTCCTACCAATTCAAATACGTTTTCAGGTTAATCCGTAGAATGAACACAATGAAAATTCGATCATATGCACTTGGCCAAAACTATTATATAATGTTGATATTAATGTATGCCTTATAGCATATAGTATAGTATACCTTTCGTGTCATATTCAAGCATCGATATGTTCGACAACAGTCGTTCGAAACGCAATTGTTCATTCGACGAGGGATTTATGAATGTACGTACATATATAAATATATATGCATGTGCTGTTGCCGTGGTGCTTGGTGTGGCGCTACAGAGGCACCGAACAGAGCTTACATTGCTGCAGGAGATTAAACACGTTCGTTAACAATGCTTTTTACGCTGGCCTTCGCGATCCGGTATCGTTTTGCGCAGATAACTGATTTTGGTGTTATCTTGAATTTTGTTGACTTCCTTGTCATTTCAACAGTGCCAAAAATGACACCTGATTATCTGGCCGCTTCAAGACATATTGTATTATGTATGACTGCGACAGCAGGAATCATGGTATGGTAAGCTAACTGATTCCAAATTACAAACTCCAATAGATCAGCCGCACGTTAAAGTAATCAACCGAATATACATAAATTGGACATAATAATAGTTGTATGAGAATGAAATGTGTATAAAATTATTCTAAAACACGATGAATTCGAAATATCCAATGTACATATATTGCTTCCTTTTGACAGTCGATGAGATGTTCACTTGTTAGAAAACAAATCTCAGTAATTTGAGGAAAACATCTCGATGTGCTATACATGAGATGAATTTCATAAAACATAGTAGCCAATGGTCGGGATAAAATACCGAATCCTAAGAGTAAGAGATAAGGCAAGCAAGAGCAAGCAAGAGGATGCCTTCTACGAGCCACAAACCGATTTTCTCACATATGTATATATTGTATCTGAGATCAGATAAGATAATATTTTTCTCAGAGAAATATTGCTGTGATTGGTGTCCGCAAATGCTTTTGTTCAGTATGAATTCCGACTTCGCACAACAACTCAAAACTATGCAAATATTTTACATCGCATATCCACAATTACACATTTCTGTCCCATTTTGAAGCCACCACGCAATATGGCCAAGTCTCTGTATGAAGCAGTGCAGTCCCCAGTTGCAGAGATCGTGGTTGCGGCCGTGGTTAATTAATTAGTGAACCACGAACTATACAACTGCAACTTCAACTGGGGGCAGATACAAGAATAATTAGCATATTTGATATAATAACTGATTGAAAACGTTCGCACTCCCACAACCCGTCGTCGTACTACCGAACAGATTTTATGAATATCATGTATGTTGTGACGAGCGACGCAATACCAAATTCACAGTCACAGACTGCAAATAGAACTAATGTGTAGTCGATTTGCCGACGCACTCGAACGCCCCAGAGTACAATCAACTCGTAGCACATTCCGCACATTCCGCGTTCGACGTTCTTGTGTGTGCAGTCTCCGGAGTGAAGTTCTGCAGTAGTTTTTATTTGTTCACCATTTCCTACCAGCGCGTCATCCGTTCGCCACCACCCGGCCAACCAGTCATCTGTACTTACAAGAGCGACCGTTAACTAATTTACACTCCATAAAGTTGCTTAACTGACTTATAATAATCGGTGAGCGTTCGCCGCCGCCGCTGCGTCGAATGGGCAGACAGCGACGACGGCGGCGCCCGATGTCGACGTTCTCTGCTAGCTTGGTGTGTCGCATACGGGGCTATGTGACGGACATGTTGTTATTGAGAGCACCATGGCGTGGAACGCGCACGCATTACAATAAAACACTGCGAGTGCAATAAAATCCGCTGTGCTATTTGGTAGCCTCGTTGCGTGCGCGCGCGTGCGAGCGTAAATTTTCACAGACATTTCCACCACACATCACAACTTTTCCATTCATCAAGTCGGCAAACATGCAGCACTGGGTTGGGTGAGAGTCGGTTGTTTATAAGTCATTCGTCTCTCGAGCGCTGCTGCTCGCAGCGCAGCGCAGCGCATTCGATGTTCAACCCCAACCCACTTACCGCACATCAACGAACCAACATGTTGTGAGACTTACCATATTTTCATTGAACAATATTAAGAATCGATGTGGAATAGAAGTCTTACATCGTATCAGTCGAGAGGTTGTGTACATAGAGTCCATTTGGAGTGGAAAAATAGCATAGCACTGAATGCACTTTGCCTTTTGACACACGCGGCTTATGTTGCATGCTGTGGGGTAGTCAGGGGGATGTAGTAAGTGGGAGGTGGGTGATGGAAAACGTGGTAGAAGAACGACCGATACAATTTCCGTTGAAGAGTGCCACATAGCGTGTAAGCGGTACAAACAAGTGCACACAATCGTGATAAATGGATGTGATTGGAAAATTACTTTATCCGCTCAAGTGAATGTATACTATTCAGTTTAAAATTGGTTAACTTGAATTAAAAACTTTCATCAATACGTTGCTTTTGTATACTTTGATGATCGCTCCGACTACTGAAAATCGGCTTAGGCACGACATCAATGAAGTATGCGCATGCCGCTAGACAAACACGCATCCTGGCAAAAAAAAAACGTAGTTCCGACGAAAATACATGATAATACGCGGAACGTGATTTCATATGCAATCGAATGCTGAAGCTTGCACATGGTTGCAGTGTAGCACTTTGTACTTGTATATTTTTGTCAGCCTCGGGAAAAACGACATTGTATCGTAGTGTCTTTGTTGTCATCGAAAATACGTGACAAAAGAATTACTATATTACATTCATCTCTTTGGCACACTGCTTTTAATCTCTGTTGTAAGTCCGTATCTGCATATTATAGAGCAGAAGTGAACGTACCACCCGTCGCTTCTGCACGCATGACTCTGTTATACCCAGTATTTACAAACGATATTAACCCAGTTTTGCATCATCGTCGGAACACGGTCCTTTTTGCCATCGCTCTCCGAATGCACGCGTTCTCCGTCCGCGGCGCACGCTACGCATGCAAGCGGACGCGAGCACACGAGAATTTATTGACCCATCGCCGACACAACTCCGCCTCGCAATTGCCCCCAAGGATGCGCGATGCGGCGCACGCCAGCGCTCTCGTATGCTGCTCGTCTACGTGCGCGTATTGGGTATGTTAAAACAGCGGCGGCCCAGTGGGCGATGCGCTCTGTTTGGTTTTTCGGTTTGTCTTGTTGAATGTTAATGTGCTACTTGTTTGAGTTTGGCTGGCAAGCGCACACACACACGCACGTGAGCACAAGGGGGAGTCTGAATGACGTTTTTCCTACAGATGTGGTCATATGGCATACACCATACACGTATAACGTTTTGGGTTTTATCAAGGAGTTGGAGGTGCAATTTAGGATTTTTTTAAGAAACACATACCCTTCTTGAACATGATCTGGTTGTTTAATTTTTATCAATAACATAGAAAGACGACCATTGTCAGTGGCTCACGAAAAAACTTAGTACATTTATGCAGCTCGGCATCAATGTCAATGTCAATGTACTATATTCCAACTGAAGATTCGATTTGAAACGTTTTATTTCGACCCACTCCCATGGCACATTCTGTGCCATGGACCAGCGCGACATCGCGTAAGCACACTCACACGCACCACACGAACGAACGCATGCGTGCGTACGATATGATATTTGTGTTGCTCCACATTTGGTGCGCGTTCCAGCCCCTAGAGCAGAGCAGCGGCGAACAGCGCAGCGATGCGCGAGCTCATTGGCGCGTGGCCGCTGTCCTCCTGACCCCAGACTATCCGGCGCTGGCGGCGCTTCGTCGTCGAAGTCGTCTCGTTTGGCGACGGCGGAGGCAGAGAAGACAGACGGCAGAGTCGGACAGTGTGAGTGTGTGTGTGTGTTTGTGTGTGTATGCGGGTTTCACAATCCGCCGCGTTCGGAGGGTGGGTTGAGCGAGTATGTATACCATAAGCACATCATGTTCATGTTCATGTTCACTTTGCGCTTTGTGTTCTATAGAACACATGATATATGGGCTGATAAGTAGTGAGACAAACGGACTTTCATTAGTTTGGAAGTAATTGCTTTTATTATAACACGCGGGTTAATAGTTCTGTAGGTGAACTCTGTAACTTTTGTGGTAGACGTAAGTCACACGTTCCACACGTTCCACACGTCAAATCGTATGGAATTCTTGCGGACTCGACGTCTTGCGCTCACATTGCTTACAGCGTTCCACTACAGGTGTCGGGTGGAGTCATTTCAGTGAACCGAAAGCGACGAAACCTCTCTATAGCATGCAATTTGCAACAGTAAGATAATGTTTGAATTTCGGGAGTCAAGAAGATTAATTTTCATCGATTGCGTACAAAATAGGAATAAACTAAACATAAACTATTGTATATTTCATTTTTGTAGCCTATGAAGTCCGAAGTGGCCTGCACACATGAGGAAGAAAAAGTGTTCTTCTACCAAGAGAATACTCAGTGTCGCAAGTAGCTGTAAACGAGGGCTAAAATCCATTCTTCAACAGTATTCTTCAAATTTGGCTCTCAACAAATACAATGCATTCGTTAAAATGGAGCCAGGCAAAGATATTCCATCCGAATAAGGAAGTCGAAATCGAGAAAATCCAAGACGCAGGGCCTCGATTATGTTGAAAATACAGACACTTGTCCATTAAATTCCAATATGCGATACCACGCTTGAGAAAGAGAGGGCCTTCTTATATATTCAATGTAAACACTGGAAAATATGATTTTTTTAACCAGCCTAGGAATGGAACAAAAGTATAGACTACTGATACTCTAATTTTGAAATTAAAAAGAAAATTAAAAAGAGCGGCTCCTCATTGGTCAGGGCCCGTTAATATTTCTTGAGAACATATTTGAAAGTATATTTTTCAGTTTAATATTTGAATAAATCGTTCGGCCCTCAGACCTTCGGGTCCGCTGGCTAATGCCCACTTGGCCATGCCCTTAAGACGGCCCTGAGAAGAATACAAAAAGTGTTCAACATAATGTTGGTCCTTGGTAGTTTGTCGCAGCACTTTTCAGCCCATGTATAGTAGTTGTATGTGTGTGCATGGATAACAGAACACAAGGATTCCTGCGACGAAGGTGCATTGCGTAAATGCGTGGCTGCGTGTAAACGAGTTCGCAAGATGCGATGCTGATGATGATGTTGATGTTTAGTAGTACGTTGAATGGCAAACACAGTTCTTTGGCAACTGCGAGCTTTTTTGCGTACTGGTGCGCGCACTCACGCACGCATTGCATATAATATGCGCTCGTTCGAAACGAAAAGTGCCCATGGACGGAAACAGTCGAGTTCGCCTTGGCATCGATGTGGCCGACTTTATAATTAGTTTCGCTTTATTTCCGAATGATTCTACAACAATGGGATGAAAATATCTATCCAAACTTAAGAGAAAACACATTGAGTGGTGGTAGATACAAAAATGGGATAGGGAAATGTTGCTGAATCTATTTATATTTGATACATTGACTGTTCGACACCGCACGAAAGCATAAGTTGAAAGGACGTTCAACGCGGGGCGGCGAGTTATGTAAATGACATGTGCACGTGTCCGCCGAGTAATGACGTGCATTTCGGTGAACCGTTGGTCACCATCCAGAAATGAGACACATGTTGCTCGGCCACGTGATTCGGCCAGCGACCGGCGCAACATTTGGCGAAAACTTCTCCGTTTGTTCACGTCGCGTCAGTCCGATTCATGATGCGTGCCATCGGGTCAACGTTCAAATAAGTATGTCGCACGTCGCACACATCGATTACATAACACAATATCACATTTATTAATTAATATCGGGTAAATAACGTACAGAGGTCTGTACAATTGTATAGCATATAATATGGCGATGGCGATGGGCACCGACGCTGCCACGTCACGTTGCACTCGCCGGGATTCGCTTTGCGCCGCGCCGCATGACAAACTCGTCGGACACTTTCTGGAACGGCAGCTCAACGAAGATGGCCAGCATCACGGCGAACGCATAGCTGACCACACATGCTGCAATCGAAGTGGTGAACTGTTGACCGAAAAATCCAATTAACCTGTCGCCCCCATCTAAGCGCTCACACACCACACACACACACACACACTTACCGTCTGCATGACGTCAAAGTGCGTGCTGACCTCTTTCATGCCGTGCATCGCCGTTATCACCACCGGACTGATCATATACACGCTGTACGTCAGCTTGCTCACATGCTGGAACACCGCATGCGCCAGCACCCGCGTCAGCCGCCCACCGCAGCCCCACTGGCACATCAGCACAATCGAACCGATGTACACGCCGAACACGAACTTGCCCACCGACCAGAGCACCGCACACTGGCCGACAGTGATGTGCCGATTGTGCGTGTAGAATATGCTCGTCACAAAGACGGCCGCCGCCATCGTCCAGTACACGATGGCGTATCCGGTCGTGCAAGGGGCCAGCGTTAGCTCACTGGGTTTGGATGTGCGTCGGCGGCGATAGAGCAGCCAGCCACACAGAGCGCCTCCGAGGAAGGGAGTGGCACGGACGATCGGATGAGCGTACAGCATGTTCAGGTTGGCCATCACGACGTCGAATCTGCGTGGATAGCGTGCGAATGCCGGTTGAGAATTCGTTTGGTATACGTTCATAAAAAGTATAATATTTCCTGACTTTTTGTGTTGAGCACATGGCGGAAAATGTAGAGCAATGGGCAGAAGGGAGGATGGGGAAACTAGCGCACGGGACCGTGAACATTATTCCCGATTCATTTTCCATCGAAATATATTAGATTTCTAACTTTAAAATTATTCGAAATTTGGTATGCGACCAATGATTCTGATGATTTCATGAATGTGCGCAAGATTGCCCCGTCCCGCCCACATAGCATGCAGTACGCAAATTGATAAGTAGGTTGAGTGTATTGTTATTAATGGGCGTATACGTAGATTGCATCGATTCGATGAACAAC
>JANTBZ010096203.1:0-17645 GCA_024741255.1 Exechia fusca | reverse complement strand
ATTAATTTACTGACTTTTTACTGACTTTACTGACCGGAATTCGAAATACTGACTTTTTACTGACTTTGTCAGTATACAGACCAAGTAGACACCCTGATATAGAATATATGCTTTTAAAAGAAGCAATACAAACAAATGTTATCATCCAACGTCAGGTCTTTCCTGCCTCGGTGCGCAGCGGTGCGTCCGGCATCTCCAGCGGCACCGGCTACGTCTTCGGCTTCCTGGCCAACAAGCTGTTCCTCTCGATGCTCAACGCGATGACGATGCCCGGCACGTTCTGGTTCTATTCGGCGGTGGCGCTCGTCGGTTCGGTGGTGCTGTACTTTGTGCTGCCCGAGACGGAGGGACGCACGCTGATGGACATCGAACGGCATTTCGCCAGCGACAAGACGAAAAATGCAGAACTGTCATCTTCGGATGCCAGCAACAACGGAACGACGACGGGGACGAAGAAGCAGGCGGACATTATACGAGACGGTCCGCTGCAGATGACCGTCGTGTCAACGAGCGCGGGCTCGTGGAACCACGATCAGTCGTTTGAAAAGCCGTTGGGACGGCGTAAGTCGTACGATGACACCGTTGAGCCGCGCTCGGAGATGACGCATTTGTAAATTTGTGGATATGTTGGTGAGAAATATATATAGTGAATATATCAAAAGTATATGTTTAGAAGTAGAAAAACGGTTGATATATTACGGTCTTGCAGTCCGAGTCTTGGCGAGTCGGTGATAAGATGCTAGATGTCGCTATATGGTTCACGATAAGAATGAACTGATTGTATAGGCTTTTTGAGCTAAAGGCCTATAGAATGTAGAGGTCGTGTAAGTATTTTCTAGTGACGGTCATCAATAAAAACAAAAAAAACGGGTTTCCATAAACTATAGATGTGTAAAAAGAAATGCAACATCGTTCTACATAATGCAGTTTATGACCAAATATAATTTATATAATTTCAAACAATCGGGTAAACCTCAACATTTAGTTACATCCCTACTAACAAACGGTATGCAGATTGAGGGGTTGTTCAGTCTGGAAATCGGTGTACGCTCTGCAGAAAATCATTATACATTTTTGGGAAACATCGCTGAACTCGGAACGCATCGGAAATATTTGGAAATATTTTAATATTTGCGTTAGTGGAGTCTAACGGTGTTCTGAAACAATTAACAAAATATTGTAGACCACATAGAATATTTTTGTGAGTACGACAAAAAATATAATAACGGACAAATATAACGGACAACTTGAAACACCTTTATCAGTAGTAGAACTCTCCAGACTCAATAGGATAATTACTTGACTTAACTACATTCCAGTGAAACTTCGCCACTTGTGAGAACAACAAATAAAACAAATATTTTTTGTTTGCCGAACACACGTTTTTTCCTAAGTTTTCTGAAAACCTCCGAGGATTTTCAAAGATGTCCAGATAATTTTAAACGATTCTTGACGATTCACATTAGTGATTTTTAGAAAAATATTACTTCCGTTGATTTCAATATATTTTCAAAGATATCTATAAAGATTTTTGGAGAGTTTTTATACGATGTCCACTCGATTTTCAACGAACACCGATTTCTATAGTGATTCGCTCCTCGCTCCTCGCTCAAACTAGAGTGAACCGCCCCTCGCAACAACAAATCTACAGTAAACAAACCGCCGGCACGCACAAACAAATCAACTCAACGCACGTTCGGCGCACGCATATTCGCACGTTTAAACATGAACGCTTGCTGCATCGTCGGTTGCCCGTACTACAACAATCGCGGCCGCCGCGGCGAGACCACCTTCCACGTGTTCCCCGATCCGAAGCGGGAGCCCTACCGCCACCAGCAGTGGCGCGACGCGTGCCACGGCAACGTGCGGATGCGCAACAAAACCGCAGAGCAATTGTTTCTCGGTTATCGCATCTGCCGGCGACATTTCGACCGCGATGCGAGGAACGGCGGTTGCAAGAGGCTCCGGACGACGGCCGTGCCCACGCTTGCACTTACGCCGGACGACGACGACGACGACGACGGATTCCCGCCGGATCCTGATGACGCTGTTGGCATTGATATCAACGACGAAGAGAGTGCATTCGAAGGGCCTGACGATAGTGCGGCCAATCAGGTCAAGATCAAGAGTTACGACAGAAAAACCAGTGTGTCTAAGGACAAACCGACTCTAAAACGCACAGCAATAGACGAGGAATATGCGGAGTGCGTTGCTTCCAAACGACAGAAGACGCCAGACAATCGTTCGGATGAGAAAACTAACGACGAAGACGACACAGATGACGATGACAATGATGAGTTCTACGAAGAAGTGGAGGTGTATGACGAGTATAGCGCCAATGTGGACGGTTACGACGAGGAGTTCGTCGATGAGGATGAGGAGCCAGAAGAGGAGCCCGACGAGGAGCAACAGTTGGAGGAACAGTCGTCTGCATCGGCGCTTGAAATCGACGGATACAAATTGAGTAAGAATCAGTTGCTTAGTAAATGCGGATCCAAGTTCTGCCATTTTGCTAAGAGGGCGCTTGTTGGACGAGCTTTTTTGGTGCATTATACATTATTGTGCTGTATGTAGATGCATATACTTTCCTTGCGATGACACCGCAACCACACAGTGCGTTGTGTTTGTTGTTGGCGAGCAACGACGCGAGCAACCTGAATGGCCGCAAAGCCAAACCGAACCCACCCACAATCACATCAACTGTCGGAGGAGAAGCAACACAAAACCGAGTATCACTTGGCTCACGGATTTTCTGTTTACAGTTTGCGTAACTTATCCGATATTAGTGTTTGCGGATTTTAGTGCAGTGTAAGCAGCGTGTTGATTTCGCTGTTTGTCCAGCATTTGGTCCAGGCTCAAGACACACGTCGAACATGGTTGCAAGTAAATATTCGCCCAGTTTAATTTGTATACTTATTGTGCACGTCATTTACTGTGAAAAACACGATTTCACTTTTTTACTGTTGCTGTATCGGCATCGGCATATATTACCATAAGCACAAGCACACACACAGCAGGCATTCGAGCGTATTTTTAGTATGTAGCGGTTCGTTCTGTTTATATCGTTCTTTGTCATATACAAAGTCACTCTGGGAGCGTGCGAGTTCATCGGACCAACAAAACAGAAAAAATGCTGCCACGCACAATCACACGAACATGGATGCGTGTTATCTGTAAATGCCAATTTAAACCTTTCCATTTAACGCATGTGTGCACTTTTGTGTTGCTAATCGCGAATAATTTCAGCGCTAATCGCATACTCTTGCACCGCGAACACGAACGTCAAGCACAATGACATGCACCACGAATTTCCCGAAAAATTCCCAAACCTCGATCGCATCCATGCACTCATACGACCGTTCCCTTTGCGTAGCGCCCATCGACGAGGCGGCGGTGGCCGCGTGGCGCTCCAAGTTCTATGCGTGCCCCAAGAACCGGCTGGCCCAGAATGTGTGCTCGCGCGTCGATCCGTTCGAGGTGTGCATCTCGCGGCAGGCCGTCGAGGCGACGCAGCACGTGTTCGCCCATCGCATCGAGACGGAGGGCAAGCCGATGACCAACCAGAAGAACTCGGGCCGCTGCTGGCTGTTCGCGGCGCTGAACTGCATTCGCATACCGTTCGCCAAGCAGCACAATCTGGAGGAGTTTGAGTTCTCGCAGGTGGGTTTTTGCGTCGGCAGGTGTGGCAAATGGTTGGAGAGGTATATTTGCGAGTGATTTATTCAGATGGTGGATATGTTATTTTTTGGCTCAGGCGAGTCTATCATTATAATCTGAGTTGAATATGCCGAAATAATTCTTCAATCTTAAGTAGTCTCACGTGCCATATCATAATTTTCAATATACATATTTGAATTATTCGTACTGAAATCTGATATAAGTTCAACTCGATACATGTGAACATTTTGCAACTGTTCCATTAATTCCATGAATCATGAAGCCATGTGTTGGAACATATTTTTATGCATTTGGTCAACCGCAGACGTAGTTGAACGTGTCAATATTGATTAGTGTTTAGTTTATTAGGACTCCACGAATAATTTCAACGATATAATTAATTACTGCGGTTCAATACGTCGTATTTCTTCGTAATTACGTGGCATAAGACATATAACGTTTCGCCCCCAAGAATACAATTACAAATATGTATCCACTAGCCGGCCAGCGAACTTCGTTCCACTTCAGGCCAGGTCAGAATTTTGGCTTCATTGTACTTCAGATGTTTTGTTCAGCGTCAATGATGCTTTAAGAAGACCTGATAAAACTTACATGGTTTTAGAATCTAAACATTATATGCTTTCGCACAACAGGGCTACCTCTTCTACTGGGACAAGATCGAGCGCTGCCACTACTTCCTCAACAACGTCGTCGAGACGGCGCGCCGCGGCGAGGACGTCACCGGCCGACTGGTCACCTTTCTGCTCAGCGATCCGACGTGCGACGGCGGTCAGTGGGACATGCTCGTCAATCTGATCAAAAAGTACGGCCTGATGCCGAAAAAGTACTTCCCGGAGAGCTTCTGCACCGAGTCCAGCATGCGCCTGAACGCGGTGCTGAAGAGCAAGCTGCGCGAGTACACCAAAGTGCTGCGCGACCTGATGGCCGACTCGGAGCGCAGCGACGACGACGTGCGCACCGTTCTGGCCAAACAGATGGAGGAGATCTACACGGTGGTCGGCATCTGTCTGGGCATCCCGGCGGAGCGCTTCACCTGGGAGTACACGGACAAGGCGAAGGCGTACAAGTCCATCGGTCCGGTGACGCCACTCGAGTTCTACGAGCGACATGTGCGACCCATCTACAATGTCGATGACAAGGTGGTGCTGATGACGGATCCGCGACCGACCAATCACTACAACGAGATGTACACCGTTGACTGTTTGGGCAATGTGGTCGGCGGCCGGCCGGTGCTGTACAACAATCAGCCGGTCGAGTTCTTGATGGACATGGTGGCGGCGAGCATCAAGAGCGGCGAGCCGATCTGGTTTGGCTGCGAGGTGTCGAAGCGATTCGCTGTCAAGTTGGGCATCGAGGATCTGACGATGTGAGATTTTGTTCGGCTGATTGATTGACGGTGAGTTGGCGAATTGGGCTAATATTGATTTTTATTCTTCGGTTACAGTCATGACTTCAAGCTGGTCTTTGGCGTGGACATTCAGACGACGCTGAGCAAAGCCGACCGGCTGCTGTACGGCGAATCGGCAATGACGCACGCGATGGTGTTCACGGCGGTCACTTGCGATGTGAGTTGGTAGCTATTTCACGCGATGTTAATGAAATGCATCTTCAAGAGATGCGCTCATGCAACTTCTAAATTAGATACAATTTACCACTGACGTTTTTTTGCGGTTTACCGCATTGAACTATCCAGTCAATCAAGGACTTTGTCCATTACAAAATATAATTTATAGCTTAAATAGTTCAATAGTTCCATAGTTCCACGTTCCACAGTTTGAGTATGTGTTCCATTATTTATCATCACCCTTCTACCTTCTACATTTCCCTGGCTAATATTATTAAGATGTATGCTATCTAGTATTTCCATCTGGCTCAATATCACCAGTATTTCAATAGTGTACCCTTTTTTCAATTCCCCAGGACGCCGGCAAGCCGACCAAGTTCCGCGTCGAAAACTCCTGGGGCGAGGATCGCGGCGAGAAGGGCTACCTGTACATGTCCGCCGAGTGGTTCAAGGAGTTCGTATTCGAAGTCGTAGTCGACAAGTCGCTGGTGCCCGCCGACGTGCTCGAGGTCATGAACAAGAAACCAATCGTGCTGCCCGCCTGGGATCCGATGGGCACGCTTGCCCAGTAATCAACAATTGCAATTATACTAATTCCACACAATATATACACACACGCCCGCATACCACACACCAGTACAATAACCATATGTATCTTGAATCACGAAACACGTAGAACACGCGCCCGTAAACCCCGTATGGAACGCGACGCATTTTCGCGCAAACGGAACCGATATTGTTTTCGCTTGCCACCACACAGCAATATATATAATATTAACAACAGTTGATACAATCGGCCTCCGTCTCGCCTTCACCTTCTACTATACTTCTCTCCGAAAATAACCCGACTCACTCACATAATCCGCCTCGCCGCTTCATCATGCGGCTCCGCGCTTGTCGCCCGCCACCGATCCGCCACCAGCGGCGCCATGGCGCTGCGTGTACGACCACTGCAACTTCAGCCAGATGCCGTGGCACATGTTCAGCAGGCGCTCGTCGCGATCGCGTTCGGCCAGCGCCTCGTGGTAGACGTGCCGCGTGAGGTGCTTGGCGCAGCGCAGCCGGTGCTTCTGGATCAGCGCGATGGCCATGTAGAGTTTGCTGCGAGCGACCAGCGACGGATCGCCGAATTGGAGGGCGAGCCGGAACTGGTAGATGGAGATGCGGCCGGCGATGCTGGCCTGTGAGGGAGAACGAAAGATTCAGCAATAGTGGATGGAAAATGGAGGCAGCGATGATTCTTACGCATTTGTCCATCGAATCGCCGAGCGCCGAATATCCACCGCCCAACGTAGAGAGCCACGAAGTGAGATGGTCCAGCTCCATTTCCGTATAGGCAGTGACCTCGTTGAGGTAGTTCCTGAAAACGCAGTTCATTATAACTTTGGTTACTAAAATTCATAAGCGCTTTTCGTGTTTTTGGCAGCAGCGCCATGGGACATAAGCGCCGACGGAAATATGCGCCGATGATAGTCTGACATCTGAGTTTTACGTTAAAAGCCACTATTTTACTCGGGTGGAGTTTTACGACAAAATCTTTGAGTCTGAAACCAGAGTATTACGTTAAAAGCCACTATTTTACTCGGGTGGAGTTTTACGACCAAATCTAGTTATAATCCCTTTGAGTCTGAAACGGGAGTATTACGTTCAAAGCCATTATTTTACTCGGTTGGTGTTTTACGACGAAAGTTAGTTATAATCCCTTTGAATATGGAAACACTTCCGACATATGGCGCTCAATTCCAAAGCCATGGGACATCGGCCATTCTGACGTCGGCGCTAATGTCTCGGCGCCAAATTCCTACGCTCCATAATTTTCGTATTCATATTCATTTGTATGTAATTTCAACAGTATAAAAACCCTACAAACCAGTCAAATACATCATCGCTAATGAAGAAGGTCTACTAAAAAAAGATGACTTTTGGTACAAAAATCAAATAACCATGCTTCATTTAATCGCAATTTACTGTGGCGATAGGACAAGTATTTCCTGAGAAAAACCCCGTTTTATGATATCGGCAAATGGTAGTTTGGATCAACCATCAAAATATTATTTTACGGTGCTTCTCAATATACATTGCAATTGGTCAGACTGATATAATTATTCTACCGAAAACAACCATACGGAAAATATGCGACCTTTACGAATAGCGATTTGCTATTAGTCTATTACATATGCATTTACCGAGCACACAAATTCCGCTTACCATTCGTAGTCGATGGGCTCCTTGGCGGGCGGATGCAATCGCAGCCGGATCAGTCGGTTGTCGCAGCGTGCCCGGATGAAGCGCTGGCGTCCCAGTCGCTTCGACAGCACCTCGTTCAGCAGGTATCGGAACAGCCACACGTCACAGTCCACATGTTGGGCAGCGGCATCGCCGCCATCGTTGTTGTCTGTGGTGTCGGCGGCGTCCTTTGCCGAAGCGACGGCCGTTGCTTCGGCTTTGCTGCTGTCGTAGGCACACAATTGGTCGGGATTGTCGGGAGACGTGCATCGGGATTTGAGCTTCTGTGGACGGACAGTCAGATGATGCCACCTGTCCTGCAGGTCGCGCACGTTGAAACAGGCGAGGTGGGGCGCGAGGGCACGATCGGAAGTCAGGGACATGGTTACACGGTTTGCAGATAGGTATTAAAATTAAAATTATATTTAGCTTTTCGAACAATTTTTGTATTTGTTTGGGTTCGGCGGATTGTGTCAAAATTGTTTAGAGGGTTATGTCTCGACACAAACGTCAGTCGGAATTATGATTGTGAATTGTGAACCGAACTGTAGTCAGATGGTGTCGTCATCTAGTGTAATTGATTGGAAAGAAGGAGCTTTCTGCGAGATAGTATAATTCGAGGTGTTTCGATTTAGCACATACGACATTTCATAACGACTTTGCTGGTTGTAGAGAAAACAAAATAATACAAAAATATGGAGGCAATTGAAAACAATACTACAATTATGTTATAATTGACGTTAACGTTGAACAATTGAACCGTTACAGACTTTCAGCATAGTTTTCAATGATTTACATTCAGAAATAATGCTAATAATTTTTCCACTTTTCTCAGTTCGAGATCTGTGTTGAATTGCGTAATTGAATTGTAATTGAATTGTGACTTTTCATGTTAGAATTTGTGTGTATGAGCAACTGCAAAAGAGAAAAGTACACCTAAACCTGAAAAAATACCCCCGAAACCATGCGTATAATTGTATAACTCGACCAAAACTTCTAGAACGCGGTATTTTCCCCAATTTGTCGAAGTTTTTTCTCCGATTTTCATGTAAAAAGAATCAAATCTATTTGTTCGTGAGTTTTGAACTTCTCATTATGCTGAAATATATTGTTTTCATTGGATCGAAGGAAGTCTTTATTATTCGAGCCGAAGGAAATTGATAAAAATAATAACGGCGAATAAATCGTTGCAACTAGAGTGTTCAATAAGAAATTACACAATAATGACGCTTTCATAACGTCGAATAATATTCCGGAAATATATTATATCAAGACAAGTGCAATAAAACACTCACTAAACGTAGTTAGGTTGATTTTTGGGTACGTTTTTTCAGCTTGGAACGTATTACCTGTTTTTGTATGGGCGCCTTGTCTTTTAGACTACGGTTCTGCTATAACACGGTTTCCTCAGGATAAATAAATCAAATACACCTAGAAAACAGTCTATAACACGGTAATTATAGTCGGTTTTCTAGGTGTATTTGATTTATTTATGAATGTAAAAATATATTTCACCCATAAGAAACATTGTGTAATTTGTTTCTCTTCAAATAATATTATTCCACACGATACAAGAAAGTGGAACAACTAAAATCCTCAAATGTTCTTACTAAGAAGCGGTGCACCCTGTAATATTATAAATCTTTCAGCCGCACAACGGAAACGACATTCTGCCTGGTTCAACCAAAAATGATAGCGTTTATCTTCAGACTCGACTAAAATACAAGTCAAATGACAATATTCCCAAAAATATATATGGTTCCAAATTTCCTCATAGCTTTCGATGAAACATTCTCGGTATATATAATGCCATAATTGCGGTGCATTTATTGGAAGAAAAAAAATGGTTTGTTTTGCTTGCTACAACACATAAATACCATAAACTAATCTCCAGTCGCCGCACTTCGTGTCTGTTACGGTCCAATTTGACTTTATTTCAATCCGTTTCCATTCAACGCGCCTTAAAGCTTTCTCTTCCTCTCTCCCTCTCTCTCTCTCTCTCTCGTCATCTCGCCTTCACCGGTCACTTAGGCCCAAACCTGATTCCACAGCATGGCCACTGCACCCAGCACCACCATCGGTCCAACGGTCGCCAAACCGTTGGCCGAATTGGTGGCCCTCGGGATGGTGGTGTGATTGTGCGCCAGCACATTGCAACCGTTCGCGTTGCAGAACAGGCACTGCGCCTGGTCGTCGCACAGGCCGCGATGCTGGTCCTGGCAGCCGCGGATCACCATGCGATCGGAGACGCGAGTGAAGCAGCGCTCGCCCAGATTCAGGCAGCTGGCGCTGCGGTCGGCGTTCTGCTCGGTGGCGCACACCGAGTTCAGGGTGCCCTCGCACTGGACGCACGAGCGCCGGGTGGTCGGCAGCTGCGTCAGACGGTTGCACGCAATATTCGAAGCACCCAGATTAGCCGCAGTGCCAGCGTCATTCGTGCACTGCGCGCACGTCGGGTCGCCGTTCTGGCAGGGGACCGCCTCGTGGGCGGCGCAGCCGCGACGCAAGTGCGTGGCGTTGATCTGCCGCGTGATGCAGGCCGAGTTGAATAAGCCGGGCGCCACGTCGCCGACGGGCGGGCATACGATCGGCGCCAGAGTATCGGGACGGAACAGACAGTTCAGATCGTTTTCGGTGCTGCACGCGACGCATCGCAGTTGGGCTAGGAAAGGAGGTTGGGAAATTATGGTTAGAGAGATAATTCGGGCAGGACTGTTCTTTTTATGACATGGGGCCATGGCTTATGATTAAATGGGGTTCCTTAACAAATATATAAACTGTTTCGTACTCTCTATTGAGATTCAAGCTATAGTGTTTTAAAGTTATGCGTTTTCTTCTGCTTCACTCTTCAGTAGAGTAAATCGGAAGGTGACGCTGAAACATTCATTATGATAGTATTTAAATTATCTTATAAGCTCTGTCCATAGCTCCTTGATATTGCCCAATACTGGGCACGTGCTGGTCTGGTCGCACGGTCGAAAATTACTCGACGTTATCGAGCTAATGTGTTGTTTTTACCAAAACGGTAGCGGTTGACGGTGTGGCAAGTTTATCCGTTAACTTGCCACCGCACCGCACGCGAGTGTATTTATGGCCCACGGGTTTTATCTAAATCCCCACCAAAAGAGGGGAGCTTTGCGCGACGGATGTTGGGGACGGAATGAGTTCCATGTTTTGGTGTGCCTAATCAGCGCTCACAGGTAATGTGAATTCGAACATGCGCAGCAACAGTTGTGATTTGTGATACGCATGCTTATGCAACGGATTCGGATTCGGCACTAGATCGAGGCGACAGCGCCCAACACTTACCGTCAACGGCAACAAATCCAACGGCCAGCAGTGCCAGAGACACGGCCAGCAACTTTCCGCAAGATACAGCCATGATGATTGGGCCGAAATTAATTTCGTCGGGTGTAATGTGGGCGGTGGTGTATATCCAAAGGTTCCAAAGGCTGGCTGGCTGGCTGCTGGTTGTGTGGCGGACAGCAGTCGATTGATGAATGATAGATTCGGCAACGGGCGGTCAGAATTTATTTGATCCGTGTGCCGCCGCTCAGCCCGAGGTCTTATCGGACGCGTCGGTCGGAGCGGGTGTAGTGACACAGTGTGCGTGTGCGATGTTCGGCCGCGGCCACCGACGCCAACATCGCGACACCCTAATCCTGCGCGGTGATAATCGATCGAACGCGCACGCGCGCATATCAGATAAACAATGTGCCAATGAGCTGTGTGGGTACGCCCGGCCGGAATGGGGTGAGTCGCACCGAGCGGTGGAGAAGCGAGCGAGCTCACGCAGTTGCGATAGATAGCACGATATGGCCAACGTATGTGTAAGTGTATCGGGAAAATCCGCGGAAAACTCGTGGAACATCAAGCATCAGGGAAGTGCTTCCGAGATTATGTGCATATATAGTCGGAATATGAGTGTCTTACGCTGCGTTGATGATGTCACTACTGATGCTTGACTCATTCACAGAAACACCTTGCTAATACGCGAGTTGAGTCACTTCCGATTATGATGGTGATAACGAATATATGAATTAGAAATCTGCTTGCTTATGTGCTTGGGTATCTACCAGACAACTAATGTTTTAGCGAAGGGAGTTTGGTTTCCGAAAAATCATTTCCATCGTAATTGTGATCGGTTGCAGACATAACGTTTCGCAAGTGCATTTAGTTTCTAAATTTAATGTTGTATGTCTCTCTGTACATTTTGTCTAACAAAGAAGATGAAATCTAACATACTTTCATCTCGATCAACTTACCAAAATATCACATAACGAAGTAGATGATATTAGTGTTCGTGATCGTGGTGTGATCAATTCAAAATCAGCATATCATATCAACATAACTATTTTCTGCAATCGATCGAAAGCATACTAGAATATATGTATATATCATTATATCATGTATCCGTTTTTTAAAACACTATAGTGTGCCTAAACTGATTTTTGTTTCTAAAAGTCACTCAAACTGTACAAAAAACAGAGTTAAAATTATGTTATTTTTCAACAGGCCTGGAATACAGCGTCTCTGTCGTTATTTACGTAAAATAAGTAATGCTCAACATGATGTCATGACTTGTTGTGGAAGATAATGACACTATGCGCCAAAATGACAAAAGTTGTCTGGGTCCAGGTTACAACATTTTTTCGATTGATATTGTTCTCCTGAAAACCAATTTTAAAAAAAGTTTAACGGAGATCAAAGTCACAATCGAATAAAATGTGAAAAATCACATTATATAATTAAAAAAAGAAGAAAACATCCTTATTCTATTGTTTTGCGGCATTCAAAACAAATATCAACTTGAAAAATGACTATTACTTTTTTATCCAGCCATAGATTTTCACGAATCTTAACTTTCCGAGTTCGCTACCATCATATTTACCTATACAGTGTTTGAGAACGGTTGACCCAATTCGTTTTCTATTTTTTAAATGGAGAATTGTTCAGAAATGTGTTGAATGTTCGGTATGACAAATTTTGCATTTGTGGCTTTATCATCGTTCTGATGGCCCAAGTATGCTTCGGAAATATATTGGAAATGTACTTACCTTAATTGTCTCTAGATTCACTATGCATTAATCGTAATATTTGATATGTGCATTGGTTCTGATAACAAGTCCTAAACAATTCAAATTGTAATATTATAAAATGTCAACCAAAAGCCGGACCCAGAATAAATGTCGCATAGTGTGATCAGTTCAAGAGCTTTCGTATGAGTGTATCAAAATATGACAGATTCGTGGAACATGTTTTCCAATCGCCTATCATACAATTAATTAGCATATTCGCCTCTTCGAGTTGCCTACGACCACCCTTCAATTTACCATCAAGACATGCGATCGCTCGTGTCGTGTTATTTTATATGAAATTAATTGTATTTATTCGTAGACTTTGAAATCCTACTCTATAAACGTACAAAATCTGAATGAACACTCTTCTCATTGCGTGTGTTCGATCTCCCCTCAAACCGCCATCAGCGCGAGCAGCGCCGTCGACACCAGCACCAGCACGGACATCACATTCGCGGTGGCCGAGCTGGGCGCCAGCGGGATCTGCGCATCGGTGTGCACGTTGAGATTGCAGCCGTGACCGTCGCACACGAAGCAATGGGCGCGATCGTTGCAGCCACCGTTGTCCGTTGTCATGCAGCCGCGCTCGATCGTCTCATCTGGGTGAATGGATCGCAGGCTAGTCGTTAGTAATTGCGACGACGGTTTGACTATTTGAATATAGAGTTCTAGACCAGAGCCGATGTATTCGAGGACTTTAGATTAAGGGTTCATGCTCATATGCTGTATTTGAGTCTATTCGTTAAGTTCAAGCATATACAAAATCAATCATCAAATATTCATGAAAACATAAGCTATTGCGAAGAAATGGGCAAATCCTTGTGCAAGAGTGTAGTCTTTTTCACACTTACTGGTGCGACGAATGAAGCACTGATTGTTCTCCTGGAAGACGTTGCACATGCGCGGCACCTCGGTTTGTTCGGCCGAGCACGGCGACTCCAGCGTACCGTTGCACTGGTGGCAGAACAGGCGCAGCTCCGGGTATTGCTGTATGAAAAATACCAGACAAACCACACCCCGATCAGACATACATTTTGCTTACTCATCGGCATTTTAGGCATCGCTCCAAGATACCCTAGGCCTTATTTAACAGCCTTCTTTTGATCATCTTTTGAACCTTCGGATCGTGAGGCTACCACTGCGCCACTCTGACGCAAACAAACCAGCGGACAAACCACACCCAGATCCAACATATGAAGTGTGCATTGCCATAGTGGCGCAAGTCACTCCGAGTCTACGTCGACGAGCTTTCATCGTACCTGATTGTTGCAGCCCTGCGCATTGTTCACGTTGAAGCAACTGTTGCACATCGGGCTGCTCTCGCACTCGCCCTGGGCCAGCGCGCCCAGGCACCCGCGGATCGTGTGCCCATCAACGATGCGACTGAAGCAGCCAAACGCCGTGGCGTTCGAGCACTCGGTGGGGACGAGGTGCAGCGGCAGCTCGGAGCAGTTGCTGTTGATGCGCGAGTCACATTGCACGCACGAATCTGAGGATTGATTGACACGATCCAGATAGTTCGATATAATAGCCTATATGTATGTGTATTATGCAATGGTGGTCGGTGGCGGTGGTCACGCCCGTTTGGCCGTTGGATCGAACCACTGCTGGCGATTTTTATCAGTCGGCGGAACGAGAGACTTACCGGCGTTCGCCAGCTGAACGAAAACGGTCGCGAACAGTGCGAAAATCGCGAAAATTGTATTGCTGCCCACCATCATGATGATTGCTGTGATTTATTGTATGTGCGAGTGTGTGTGGGAGTGTGCTTGTGAGACGATCGATAGGAGGAACGCGACTGAATGCAAATGAGTTGAAATGAGTGACTGAGCTCGTTCGCGAACGCCGCACTGAGCCGACGGAATTCGATATACTGCTGCTGGGGTAATGCGAGAAACGATAGCGTGCGATACGTGTAGAATGCTCCGCATATCTTATCAGTTCGGTGGACTTATGAAGGTGTGAATGTGTGCACACACCGGTGAGGTGTTCGATAAGCGCGCACACTTGCGCAAATGCTTGTATACAATATGAGTTGATCTATATAAACTGCTGAACACAAACGTTATATTATGTATAGAAATCATTAGATAACAGATAACTTATAACATCGACGTCGTTCTGTTACTCAATGGTCGCCGGCAAATCAATGTGTGGCTAGTTTGACAGTATTACGGCGGTCACCTTGAAGCCAACTCTAAAGATACAAGAAAGCGTGGTTTCCATTCCATTCCAGGAATGCGCAAAACGATATCGCCTGTGTAAATCATCGTTGCCATGAGAAAAGCTCGAAATCCCAATGCCAGTGCGTTGCCGCAATTTTATGTGAATCGATTTCATTCAACATTCGAGTCGCGAATTCGCGTGCTACTTTCACGGCGATTAGTTATTCCCAGCAAGTAGAGATAAGACCAGACCCAGTCACATCATTCGTCAGAATCGCCTGGTTAACATATAGTATGAATCATGCAGTAATGTACAAAGTACACAGAACGATGAGAACACCCTTCCAATTAAGCAGTAAATGATAAATTTAGTTGTCATATCGCCTGTTGAGCAATTTTTCCGGGCAAATCAAAGTCAACGCTGTCGGCGTTCGGTTGCGCACGATATAGGACCGTAACTTGTTATTTACAGCATTTATTCAATAGAACGTAAACATTATTCGGCGCAAAAGTGTTAGCATATTGTACGACGTGGTTTGTGTGCGTGTGTGGTGTGTGGTGTGTGTCGATCGTACAACAGCATGAGATTTCCGCTTGTGCGGTACGAACATTTAAGTGCGTTGGTGATGGATACATTTGCTTCGGTTTCCGCTTCCAATAAATCTCTTATTCGGACTTGTGAATATTTCTCGGAATTTATATTCAGTAATTTATATTTCTCAATAGATATACCTACAATTATTTCACGCAAATAAATATTGAAATTAAGAATGACACCGAGCATTGTACTTGAATTCACAACCCAACACAACATTGTAATACAAACCCAGACAAACAGTCCCGATCGCCCAGTTTTTATGATGAGCTTTTACATAAACATGTCAGCCATCCGCGCATCTGTATGCGGTAAACACATACACAGACACACTCACACACACACACCAGTCGTGATTACTTGAACAGAAAAACCTGACGGAAACGCACTTAATTGCATGCGATTTATGAACTCTTTCGTTTTAATGATTCCGATGTTTGGATTTCGTGGTGTGTACGTGAGATCGTCAGTGTCTGGAATGAGCAGAGCACAGACAATGTTATACATACAGTGTTAGTGCAGCGTAGGCTGTTGTATCTGGGAGGATAGCCTGGATTTGCTGTTATCAGACACCGCGAGGTGAGCGCGCCTTTGTTTTGACTACATCGAACCGAACGATGATCGCCAACCAACGGTCGCTGTCGTCGACCACCATCATGCTGGCAATTTGTAAAAGCGACATCGTCGACGCGTGTAGTTGCCTCGCCCCATATGCTGTTCTGTCAAAGGCAGAACGTTTACACTGCAGCAAATATAACTGCGATTTATGGACTTGATGAAAGTGCAAACGACAATGCTGCGACGCATCCCGGACACACACGATATTCTTTTTATAACTGCTTCCATGTTCGAAAAAGGGAAATGCGTTTTGGGTGTGAGCCGAGCGTCGTTGTGTGTGTGCGAGTGTCGGTGAAATGTACTTAATATATTGTAAAACGTATACCACGCATCCAAGTGCACATATGCGAGAGTGAGTGTGCGTGTGATGCGAGCGTTCGAATCAATACGAGCTGTGAACTGATATGACCAGAGTGTCTGCCTCTATCAGTCCTGATCGGGGAGTCTCGCGCTCGTCGCTTTTATATGAGCTCTCCACACGTGCGCATATTGATGACTGTTTATGTATGAAACGCGCGATGCTGCTGCTCGACGTTCCGGCTTCAAAGAGCTTCGTCGCGGGCTTTGCAAGAGCGTCCCGACGCATAATCGACTATCCGCGCACAGCACGAATTATATGTCGACGCGTCAGCCGATTTAGAATTTTCGGGCTGTCATTTCTGTCTGTAGCAGATGCTGCTGGCTGCTGACTGCTGTTGCGTCGTCGTCGGATCTTCGCGATCTGCGCGATGCGACGCGTGCGGAGGTGCGGAGATTTAATGCGACGCGGAGCATAACTTGCGCGCGCATGGATGGCACTCAACACCTTTTATGATGTGCGATCTGTTTTATGTGAGGCGGGTCGGTCGAACGGCAGAGTAGTAGGCAGTATATATGAAGAGTGCCTCAAGTGAGTGGATTTCGAAATCGTGCGCGGATGAGCAGAGCATATAGCAGTGCGCCTACCAGCGAGTTCCAGTTGGACGCCCATATTTTCGGTTTTATGCATTCCGCGACGCGCAACCGCTGACAAACACGTGCAATGCTGATGACGATGCACTGTTAGGAACACATTCGATGTTTACGCCGTGCGCCAGCTAGCCAGCCATGCCAGCTACCAAATAGTAATCCAAGACCTGGAAATTAAGGGCCCTGAAAATATCGTGGATGGTTCTCGTTGCTATTTTTGTGCCTATCCAACAATGCATTTCCGCATTACACATTTTGTACATTTTCAGAATAAAAATAAAATGTTGAGAAAATATTGTGAAACGAACTTCTTCGTGATACCAACACTTTAATACAATTATTTAAATGGCCTTAAAAGGGCAAAAAAGTGTCTAAAAAAAGGAAGAAAATGCGAAAAATTGTTTAAAAAAGAGAAAATAAAGGAAAAAGGTGGAAAAGGAAATATAAAGTAATGTTCATTTGAATCGTACGGAAACGTGTTGCATAATCGTGGTTGCAAATGTTCTGTGGGAATTGAAATAATAATATCCTTGGAAAAATATCTGCTAGGACTCATAAATAAAACCAGGAGAAATCTCTAATATTCTGACTATTTCTTCTCAAAATATCGTGAACGCATTGTTTTCGTTTTCGAATTTATTTATATTTTAATTGAATAATGCTGTACCGCAATAATTCACCAATAGTACAATTCTCATTCACATTACAAATGAATAAAAAATATATAGAAAAGGGCTAAGGGTCTAAGGGTTCGATAGTGAACAAAATGGTCT
>JANTBZ010096092.1:0-17649 GCA_024741255.1 Exechia fusca | reverse complement strand
GCCATATCCAGGCGAAACAGGACCGTTGAGTGACCATATAAACTGTTTCCGCATTCCTGAGGCCACTGATTTTTTATTACATGACATTTTCGATCGTGGTGGTCTAGAATGAAAATAGACACGAAAGAATCATAACATTTATTTTTTCATATTTATCAGCAGTGGATACAAGGATTCCAAGAACGATGTCGCCATATAGTGGTTTCGTTGAACCAAACATGTATTATTGAAGTATTTAATTGAGAGCCTTCTCGAACAAAATTTGAAAATTTCCAGGTTGGGGTTTGTTGCTAAGATAGGATTATTCAACAATCGAAAGACATTATAAAAATGTGCAGTCCTAACGAAGATACAGCTCTATATCGCGGATTTTGCGAATATACTACTGGTATGTGAGTTTCGACTGAAATCAGCCATGCATCATTATTAATGAATCATTTTTACTTAAAACAATGTTCTGCAAACTTGAAGAACGATACATGATCTAGTTAATATAATCCTCAAATATCGTGCTATGCAGGCTTTCGAAAAAGTGTCCGATTGGATAAAAACATGCCTCCGATTTTTTGGATTTAACAGAGTTCCGTTCCGTCCGGGGAGGGATATTGAACAACTAAATTGCTTTTAGTTTTTGAATATCTGTTGTAAAAGACCACCTCAACGGGTCTTTAACGGAAAGTGTCCGATTAAAGGGGCATCTACTCTAATATCGTGAAATTATAATTCCCGAAAACTTACCAAGCAAGCGCACAGGCGCGATCCCGATCGAACACCGGCCGACTGTCCAAATATGTCAGCTCTTTCTGTGTGGGTCCAAAGTTCGCAGATATAAGTCACATCCTTTCCCAATATGTTCCACCCTCCATCCGCCTCTCCTCTACTCACACACTCATTGATCAGCGTCTTCCGGTACATCGGAATCGCGCTCACCACCGGATTGCCCGTCATGCACAGCACCCGCAGCGCCGGCATCTGCGCCAGCACGCCCACAATCAGAATATCGTCGATCCGATTGTGCGACAGATCCAGCACCGACACCGTCGTGCAGTTCACCAGCGGCTGCAGCTGCTCCAGCGTGTGCAGCCGATTGTGCGACACATTCAGCGTGTTCAACACCGGCAGCACATCCGCTCCGCAGTTCTCGATGCACGTGATGTAATTATGCGACACGTTCAGCGTGTCCAGCTTCGCGCAGTGCTCCAGATTCTCCAGCCGCTTGATCAGATTGTTGTGGATGAACAGGCAGCGCAGCTCCGTCTGGCACTCGAGTCCCTCCAGCCGATCGATGGCGTTGCTCTCCAGCCACAGGCACTTCAGGCCGGTGTACGGCTCGAGGCTCTCGATCTTGGTGTAGCCCTGGTAGTGCATGTAGAGGACGTCGTTGAGGCGCGGCGTCACGTACAGTTTGTTCTTCTTGCAGAGCTTGACGATGGAGGCGGGCGTCATGCTGGTGGGTGGGAAATAATTATGGAAGTTGGGTATAAAGGGATGTTTCCGGGTGTTCAACACCCTCCCAGAGCCTGTATGAAATGTAATTGTTCAGACTAAAACTATACAAGCTTTTCAAGATTCGAGTTCTTTTAATTTGAAAAATGTAGACATCATAAGTCAATGGGTCCTAATTTATGCTCCTAGCTTATGAAGCGGACTATTTTTAATTTCATGAAGTAGCAAGTAGCTCAATATTGGAAAGAAACTCCTGCCAGGAATATTCTGCCTACGCCACTAAATTATGTCATTCCTTTTGGTATCCTGGAAGTGCGATCATTTTGGAAATATTGCGTATGCGTATTCTTTATGCTTTCCGAGTCTTATTCTGGTCTTATCATTCGATTACTCTATGCAACAACCAAAATCACCGGTCTTCTGTATAGACTTTTCAGACGTGTTGTCATCTCATAATCACGAATTCGGCAAAAAGGGATCGAAAGCCTATACTTTTTTTTCACTAATTTTCACTTTTACTGCACGGTAACGCTGAAACTATAGACACTAGGGACAAAACAATATCAACATGTATTAGTATAGCATTTGATGTGTGACAGATCGGCCAACACAAACTCAAACATGAGATATCCGCAAATGTCTGAGGTCATGTCGAAGAAAACAACTTACGCCAATATCTTCGAAAGCAATCCATCGATTTAATTTTTGTCGCCGAATTCGTGATTAGGAGATAAAAACACGTCAGAAAAGTTTATACAGAAGGCCGGTAATTTTGGTTGTTGTCTAGTGTAATCAATAAAACATTTTGTCTTTATCAAAAATGATAATCCTCCATAGTTAGTCGCAAGACTAATCAGCCCATGTAGTATATGTGTGGGTGGGTTTGTGTAGATACATGCGCGTGGTTGAATGTTATGCGTTGCTAGCAATGCGCTCGTACGCACGTAGCTACGCACCAGCCACTAGCGCACAGATGCGGGGATGAATGAGCACATCCACTTGCCTGGTCAATTGCACTAAGCATTGAGATGTATCCATAACAGTAATGCGTGGTGGCGGTGGTGGCACGTACACGTACACGTTCTGCATTCGGGCTCTGGCGTTAAGAGACAGAGCGAGCTAGAACGTGTACTATACAGTAGAAAGGCAATAAAGACGCACGCACGCACGCACAACATTGTACGCCAGGCCAGTATGCGGAGCGGCAGGGGGTATGAGTGGTGTGCGGCTTGCTCCGCGCGCGTCCGTTTGAAGTGCCCCCGGTCATAAATTCCAAATTGGCTCGTAAATATAGCGCGTTTCTGGCGCGTTACTGTGCGCGAGGCGAGTCTACTATGCTGGCCGAGTCGCGTCGGACGTATGTTGGGCCAACGATAACGGCGACGGCGCATGTGTGTGCGTATGCGTGCGTACCGATGAATGTTTAATGCGGTCGACGACCATCTCATTTGTAAGATACCGACCGTCATCGTCGTGGTGGTCGTAGTAGTAGTGATGAGATGACCATCGTCGTCGTCATCCGACTCCGTCGTCGTGGTCTGTGGACACCGTCCGCTCTGACACAGTGAACTCACTTTACGGCTCCCGCAGCATAATTATGTCAACATGAAACGCAGACACGAATAATGCATAACGGCCAGCACCACCTAACGACATCAGCAGCAGCAGCAGCCGACTGAGCATTCCGACGAACGGCTTGAGATCGGCGCTCTGAGCGCAGACGCCCGCCACGGGCTAACGAACGGTTGGGGGGTCGTGCAATAATGTCAACAGTAAGTAGCTAATGCTGGTGATGTTGCTGTCGCTGCTGCTGCTGCTGCTGCTGGACAATGTACAAATTACCGTGAACTCGAGTACGGGGGAATATGCGCACCATTAAGTTTGGTCTTCATGTTCGCCTGTTTTCTCAGGTTCTAAACTTCAGACACGTAGTGTATGCATGCGGGTGTGTGTAGTGTGTAGTGTGTGTATGTGTATGTGTCACAGCATAAAACAAGCCAAGAAATGGTGTCCGCCGCAACCCATCCGCTCGTATGTTCACGCATTCCCGCACATACGCCGAGCACATGAAATTTAATGCATATGCAAATGTAATTTCCATACACCCAATCTCAGGTCTGCGGTCTGGTGGCGGTGGTGTTGGTGGTGGTGGCGGTCGGTGGTGATGGTGAATAATAAAACAAACCTCAACGACCGCCCGAGACCCATACACGCACGAACGCACGCGTGATTAAGCACATACTCACGCACGCACGCACATGCGAGAACTGATAGACGGACGGGCTGCTGCTGCTGGCAAGCGCAAGAATGTAGGTGTTTGTTGGGTGGCTGGTTTTGCGTGCGTTTGTGCGTCTTTGTTGCTCGTAAATCTGGTTGATGTGAGCGCGAATGATGCGGGCATGTTGAGTTGTGCGCACCCATGAACGAATTTAGCGTAGAGACGACGACTTTCGCCTATGCGACGACCGTAATACGTAATACGTATGTTTGTGTGCTACGCTCTAGTATATCCCATTGACACAATGGACGCCTGTGCACAGTGCACATAGTATTACACACACAACAAGCGTATGGAGTTGCAAAAGTGCAACATAGGATCGCACTCATGCATTCCACTACAATGCCAAACAAATGTGCATACGTTCTGATGCATACATTTTCACATGCAGTCGTAGTGTGATACAGACGTGCTGCTGCTGCTACTGATGCTCGTCGTGTTTTGTTGCATTATTCTGCTCTGGAGCTCGAGCGTACGATTATTTGCACAATCACCCCGCCGTTTGCGAACTGTTTGCATGGCCAGCGTTATTGTGCTGTGTTTTTTTGTTCCTCAAATTGCCATCAGAATCGGGTTGGAATTGGACGATTAGTTTGCATTTTCAAATTGAACAGCTTTCACGCACTGCGCTGTTGTGCACGCGTTGATAGCGGGCAATTCAACAATATTATGCGCATATTATTATAGCGTAAAAACACGTATGAATTGACAATGTTGTATGCAGAACCACATGCATATGATTTTTCAAAAATGTCATGTTGCATGTATTGGCCATTGACTTGAATAATATTTGAAAAAGTCATTCACGCAACTGCAACTTCAACGAGGGCATTCAGAGTTCACATACGGATTGAATAAATAAAACATGAGTCTACTCTTTTGCAACTTCAACAGGTGGATTTGGATGAGGCTGTTGTTTTTCGCATCCAACTGAACATAAATGTCATATAGGATGTAATATGACATTTAGGAGGAATGTGATATTATACGTACTTCAACTATGGTAATGTTTATCTGGAAAATATATACGAAATGCAAGACAGTTATTACCGTTCGCGCATAGTGCGCTCATGCATAACGAATGTGTGCGTTGAAACCCCGCTGCGCAGTGCACATTCACCATGAAAATCCGCACGCAAACTAATGAACGTTATTTAAAACCGTCACACGCGAATCGAACGCGTCAGTTATTCATCCATGTGCACGATTTCGTTCGTTCGTGCTACGTACTAGGGTAAGGTAGGGCATGTTTTGCGGGGGGACAAGTATTGCCTCGGCTATTTTAGGCCTTTGAAATGAAGATATTCGACTGAATTATGGATATTGTATGAATTTCATAGGAAGCTTCCTTCCAATATTGATTCCGTTCCGGTAGTGCCTTGAATACAAACGGTATAGCCCTATATGTGTATTTTCTCGCTCGATTTGTATTTGTTCCTTTACATTTTGTGTTCATCATGTTTTGAATATAATATCCATCAAATGACTGCCTTTATTTTGAATGCAAAAAAAAACCCTTTTCCGTGCATTTTGCATCACATTTTCCTTTGTTTGGAAATGACTGAAAATAACACACACTAGTCTCGATTTAATTACGCTACTCCGCACGATGTTCGAACCACGCACCATATCGATCAATGGCGATTTCGACTGGCCGCCGCACAAACCCGATTTGACGCCGCCGGGGTATTTGAAGAGCTTCGACAAGTCGCAGACCATAGCTCAGTGCTATGCCATTACTTCCAAGACGCTGGAAAATGTTCTGCAAAATGCTCGAGAAAAGGCATCTTAATTCCAGTTTGAAATGATATATTAACAGTTGGCGCACTCTGTACAACACATTCCAATCAATGTTATCCGGAAAAGACCTCAGATGTTTATCTTTGCTGTGATATATTCATTTTTCATATGAAAAATGTGTATCGCAATATATAGAATACGCGGAACCAGATGATAGAGACCATGATAATATTTTTATGGTTTCTAACGGATTGGTTCGTTTGAATAGAAACTTATTTGTTATTTTTCTCTGAGTATTTTACAGTTCTGGACACAATCGACTGGAGGCGAAGGATAGCCACATTGATTCAAAATTACAGGCGTGGGAGCTCCTCAAACTTTCATGGCAAAACTTGCCCCCACCTTACCCTATATTAGGTAAATAGGTTATTCGGCAGAACATGCAGCCCGTTCGTTCGCCCGTGCGTTCGTTCACTCAGCACGGGCACAAAAAAGTCGGAAACGAAAAACATTTCCGCTTAGCATAGAGCGCATAACAGCATCAATTTTTTTTATCGTCCCCAGGCATTCCAGGGACGAACCGGCGTACTTGGCCAAATTGCTGCGACGGTGCTGCGCAATGCGATCGCTTTAAATCAATATCCATAAAACATCGAGGCTCACAGGAGGCCGCACCGCCTCACACCAACCAACGTGTGGAAGCTTCGTGGAAGCCTGTGTCACGCAACACACATTTGCCGGCTCCGCCGGTGACAACCACTCACTCACTTACACAGCACAGCACACACAGCACACACACGCAGACTGGCGCACTCTGCGAAAATATACGCTTGGCGTACGAGCGCGGCGCACTTGCTCAGCCACGTGAATTATTATTGGGAAATGAACAATTATTTCAAGTGGTTACGGCACACACACACACACAGAGCGAGCGGCACAAACGACATTACGTGCGCCCGTTCTCCGCCTACAAAACACCACATTCTGCGACACACACCAACATTCAAATCACAGCGTCGTCGTCACAGCGTCACAATGAATAAGGGCCCATCAGGTTCCAGCGCAGCAGCGTCGCGCTCCGCATTCAGCCAACCGCACGACTGCGCCAACGACGAACGGCACCACCAACGGCTCCAGCAGCAGCAGCAGCAATTCACGTCATACAATTAAACGCGCCCCCCTCGCGAACACATCCATTCATACTCTACTCATACACCGCACCGACATCGACGACACGACGACGTCGCCGAAGCGTGTTGGCGCGCGCATTTACACAAAAAATCACAGTGCATACTCAACGCCGCATAACACCGCACACAGCAGCCGTTGTCGCCACACAGCCGGTTGCATCAATTAAAAAAAATAATTAATTCTGATTCGCTCGCTGCTCGCTTCACGCACAAATTGGATATCTGCCATCAGCATCTGTGGCGCGAATAAAAAACAAGAACTTTCGTGCGTACGCATAAAGCCGGAGGAACACGCACACAGTATCAGTTCCGCGCACACACACACACAAACACAACAAGCACATTCAATCCCGGCACGCGAGAACGCCGGCACGCGTGAACGCGCAATCTCATCACACGACGACTCGACCAAACCGCACCAGTCATCCCAGCCAGCCAGCCAGCCAGCCAGCCAGCCAAAGCATCCAACCACACCGATATACACACATTTAGATTCAAACAATCAACATGTTCGAAAGCCAACGCGGGAGCTCCAGCACCGGCAGCATGGATGGCACAATTGCCGCTCGGGGAGCACTTATGCGGAGCTGCGCCGACGTCGACGTTGTGCCGAAGTCATCGCCATCGTCGTCGCCGCTGCTGAGCTGCTCGCATCGCAGTTGGTCGTGGTGCTCGCCGCTGCCACTGCTTTTCCTCGCAGCCACGGCCATGGCCATGGCCACGCTGCCATCGTTCGCAGCGGCGCACGCCACAAAATCGTCCGCGTCGCACATTGCGCCCATCCAGCTGCGGCATGTGCGGTCGCGCGAACGCCACTCCACCGAGCGCAGCAAAATTCGCTGGGGCCTGCAAGCGTTCGACAATCTGACGCTGAGCTACGAGGCGTACGGCAACGATTCGCTGGAGGAGACCAGCACGTCGCCGGCGACATCGGCGTCGGCGAGTGCAATCTCATCGTCGTCTGAAAGTGACAGCGGCGCCGCCAACGCAGCGGCTGCACAGCAGCTGCTGGCCGATGTCAATCAATCGCTGCTGTACGCAATCGCGCCCAACGAAATGTTCCACTTGGATGCCAATGAAGAGCGCGCGGCGGCGGCCGCCGCTGCCGCCCACACCGCCGCCAACACAGCAGCAGCACACAACGCCGAGAACATCGATAACATCATCGCCGCTGGCGCGCAATCCAATCACCCAAGTTCGCGGAAAAAGGTGAAAAAGCGCAAAATCATGGCCGAGATCCAGTCCGATGTGGCCAAAGGCATCGAGTACATCCGGCGGCAATCGGAACTCGGTGCCGATGTCTCCGATGTGCCGGCGGATGTGCTGAAATCGTTCACCGCCGATCCGGTGGTCGTGTGGCTGCCCACGACGACGACGACGACGACAACGATGAAGCCCGAAATGACGACGTTCACGACGACATCGAGGAGCACCACGTCACCATCAACGTCACCGCCAACCACTGCGGTCACAGTGACTAGCACCACTACCACTCCTACAGCTACTTCAAGCAGCAGCACGGACCAGCAGCGACGAGGACAATCAGACGCCCCGGGCAATCGGACGACGACGACGTCGACGACCGCGTCGGGCGAGAAAACACCCCATCCGAGCCAGTACAAACAGGAGCCGCCCGCATTCCAGTCGCCGTTCTCCACCACCGACTCGACTGCCGCCGTCCTCGCCGGCGCCGGAGGCAGCACCGGCTGGTCAGACGGCGGCGGAAATTACACGGAACTGAATCCGTTTGCGGGCGGCGTCGGCGACGACTCAGCGGCGGCGGCCAGCGGCGGCGATGACCGTTTCAGCAATGCCAATGACACGCTAATCGACGACATTACACAGGCACGTCGCCCAGCCTCCGGAGGCGGCGCCAGTGGCGCCGGCGCCGACGGCTCCGGCACCGCCTCGCCCGACTACTACGTCGAAGACCTGGACGGCCTCGACGAGACGTCGCGCAACAATCGCATCAATCTGATCAACGGCCGCGACCTGGTGACGCAGTTCCTGCACATCGTCGAGCATCAGCACTCGCTCGGCTCCAATTGCACGGCGGGCACGGCGCTGAATCTGGGCGAGGGCATCGTCGACCGGTACGCACAGGACCGATTCCGCGTGGAGGCTGAGATTGCGGTGAATCGCGCGAACATGCTGACGCGCATCTTCAAGCAAGCGTCGCCGGCGGTCCACTTGTCCGAGCATCTGTTGCACGCGTCCGTGCTGTCGATGGTCGAGTTCGATGAGGACATCTTTGCGGCGGGCAATTGTTTCGATTTCAATCAGCATCCGCTGAAGCGTGGGCTGTTCTGTCCGTTTGCGTATCGGCTGCCGGAGCCGGATCGGGGGACGACGTTCGCCAAGGACCTGGCAACCGAGTACCATTACCTGGGCAATACGTCGGAGTGGTTTTATCTGGCGCGCAAGAATGCGGAGAAGGTGATTGAGAAGAACGAGCAGTATATTAAAGGTAAGTGCGGAGGAGGGGGTGGAGGAGTTTTTGTTCCCTAAGTGGTTGGCCGTGTAGTGCAGTTGTCAGGAGAGACGACGACGTCGGCGGCCGACGTTAAGAGGATTTAATCGTTTGTGTGTGTGTGTGCTTGGCTAATAATCTCTTTCTTTTTCCTCGCTCGCTCGTTTGCATTTTTGTGCTTATTACTGCGAATGCCACTACACAAAATACACACAATGACACAACCGCACACCACCGCCACTCGACTCGACTTTGGCTCGGACGGCGTCCGCACGTGCGACCACAACATACACACCCGCACGCAGCGTATCACTTGTACACGAACAGCGCGGAGCGGGAGTTTGACGAAATCTTGTCGGTGAAGTACGAGGATGGGCGCTGGTCGAAGCCCTACTACGACTGCGGCGGCGGCAACATCTGGATGCTGACGTACACGGTGCCGTTCTTCGGCTACGACAATGGCACGTACTTTTTCAAGTAAGTAGATAGAGAAGCGCACCGCGTAGCGGAAAAACGCCCGACGAGCGAGTGCGCTTATGAATGGACAATGTTTGGTCGTATGTAGTCGTGGCGGCGAGCGGCGACGAGGACCGTGCGCAATCGAGCGCAAGTGAACGTGGATACGCTGCGCACACGCGATAGTGCGCATATAAACACTCATGTGATTTGGACGGGTGCGAAAATAGTTTTTCATTCCGGTCAAATGGATTTGAAGAACACGCTAATGGTCGTAAAATACTCATAATTTGTTACGCAATGAAAATTGTATCGAAGTTAAAAACATTTGATTCCTAGTCTGGTTATTAACCGCGTTTTCGCGTTAGAGTACACGCCGGACAACCGTGTTCAATTAAGGGGATATCCCTCTTAATTTTTGTTGTATGACAATTTGTGTTCGTTGAAAATGCTCATTGGGATGTATATTTTAATTTAGGCTTTATCAAAACTTTGCCGGAAACTTTGATCGTCAGTTATGCAACGATGTGCACCGACGCGCTGAGCGCGCTTGCAAGCGAAACTGAGCGTAACCCGAAACTTTCAACGCGTATTTCTCGAAACGGTGTTTAGCATGTGTACAGCATATCGTTTAAACGTCACAAACGATTTTGATCGAACTTGAATTATCTAGTCGCCTACGTAGCCGTTTTTGGATGTGCTCGGTGCAATTTTCATGCTGAAAAACACATAACACACACTTAACAACACATTTGAACGGAATGACTTGAATGGCTATATGCATCGATATTACATTGCTCTATATGTCGACTCGTGAAGAACTTCCACGCGGTTAACATTTCATATTTCACTTGCACTTTGTTCCTGTTTATGTGTTCCAATCAATCGTTCATTCGGCCCCGTCTAATCATCGAAATCGCGGAGTTGCGAAATCATACGGGACGAAGTTGCGCACCTCATTGGGGCGAACTTGCGCAAGTACATTTTTCCATCTACAATTTTCCTTCAATAAGTTGATTGAAATAATAAAAGAATATGCGTTACTGTATTTGAAAGATTTAGAAATGAAATCTTATCACACTTTCAATGTTCGATTTGAGATAGTAAACATAATTCGAAAATGTTAAAAAAATATCTCACACTAATGCAGTGGCGTAGCCAGCTTTTTGTTCTGGGATGTGTTATTGGATTTTTCGAGTGAAAGCATCATTCACGAATTCAACATTAAAAAATATTCAGTATAGTATTACTATGATCTCTTAAATGTATTTTTCGACGAAAAGTTCGTTGTTTTCAAATATTTGTATAGTTTTTTTTAACAAAGATCAACCCTAAAGAATTGTTCGACCATTATTTCTTTGAAACGGACCGAATTGCCGATATTTTTCAGTGTGTATCAAATACTATACGAATTTAATGAAAACAATTGTCCGTGTCTAATGCAGGGTTGAATCATAATCTTTGATATTTTTATAAACATAGTTTTATCAAAAAAAATATTGAATGCATCATAGAACCGGTTCGAGGGCCGAGATATGATGTTTGTATGAAGTTCTAGTTCACTAGACCGCCTACAAGCGGACTGCAGTTCGACTTTGTCTCAAGACATCTTTATGTTGCTTATAGATAATAGAAGCCCCAACAAATTACAATCAATCTTGTTCACGTAGTAGCTTCGGTTCAAATGACATACTAATTGCATACTAAAATAAGGTTGAGATGTACGAACTGGAGCACTTCAAAAACGTCGATTATGCCTTTTTCGGTGTGGGCGTGTGCACTAGAAGATTAAGTGTTAAGTTATTGGTAAACCTTGTGTTTCATACTCATTTTGAGTATAGACATGGATCAGATGTCGCTAAAATCAATTTAATAAAAAAATTGTGAAACGTCGAAAGTTTGAATTATAAAATTTTCACTCGATATGAGAACAAATCCCAGAGCTCGGGGAGGTTTTAAAGACCCGAAAACACCTATCTGGCTACGCCACTGCACTAATGAATAACACAATTTTTCAAAACGTCAGCTACTTTTATTTCATCTAGGTATTTTTCCGTTTTTGTTATTGCGAATTATTGAAATTCGCAAAATTTCCTTTTTTCAGAATTTCGTCTCCGATTTTGCTACCTGGTTTTCGGTATCTTTTTAGCAACCGAGGATCGTCAAAGTGCTTTTATAGAATTATTGACACTTTTTATAACGTTTAAAAAAATGTAACGCGATTCCGAGCTTTGGGTCGACCATTTAAAAAAAATCACAAATTTCAACGCGATTTCGGGAGGCATAGGATTTAAAAAAATTAACATATTTTTATACTTCATATTAATCATCGTTTCACATGTTTCAGGACCACCCTGATCGAAAATAAAAAAGGGCTGTTCGCTTTTTAGCAACATAAATATACTAGTCTCCTCAAAAACACATTTTTCATAATATATTGGAAAAACTTTTACAATGGAGTTGAGTTCTGTGAGTTGAAAAAAACGTAAGACATATTATACAAAAAATAACATTTTCCACTGTGGAGTGCCTGACTGTTTTCAGAGATAGATTTTTTTTTAATTGATAATAATTTGTATAACCTGTTGGTGTCAAAAATGAGTTCCATTCGATTTATCCGTTTTCGAGACACATGACATGCTCAAGTTCGCCCCCATCTCCCCGACATTGCTCGAGCGCGTCCAGGCACACAGCCGGCGGTTGGGATATGCTGGTTCTGGTTGGATTCCGGATTTCCGAATGGTCACAAAATACAATATTGTCAAAGTATTCGTGCGTGCGCGCTTGTGTGAACGTGTGTGCGTTTGAGCTCGCCCGTTCGCTTGCAGTGATTTCCCTAAAGCGGTGGTCGTGGACGGGGGCGATTTGGCGATTCGACGCGCAAACTCCGCACACAGAGTGCGCTCGCTTGCGCGCGCACTTGTCATAAAACAAATCGATCCAAAGCGATTGGTGGGGCGACCGTTGGTCCAGCACACACAAATACCGAAATACACACATAAACACACATAAGCACACATCACACACACGCTCGGCGGCCGCGACGACGGCGACGGCCAACGCGGGCCAAATGACGACGCGAGAATTGAAACCTTTTTTCTGCTCGACTTTGTGTGCGATTCGGCTTTCGGCCGGGGAATGTAGATCGGATTTGGGGCTATATCACCGACCAGTAAGCAATTCATTCGCCGGATTATTTGTAGGTGAAAGCGTCGAAAATTTCCCCATGTGATAAATACGCACACACGCACACGAACACACACATCGGCGTTGCCGGCATCCCAACACTAAACAATAAACGTAAATCATACAATACACATACTCTCGAGAACACAACATTCGTAAACGTAAATGTGGCCCCTGAGCTCGTGCAATCATATCTAATGCACACATACTCCTACAACATAAACGCGTGCGTACACACACGCAAAATACGATTGTGTGCGCTGCGGTGCGGTGCGTCGTTGCGGTGCGGGCGATTGACGAAAATGCCAAATCGCGTCCGTCGTTCGGCACACACGCACACACACACACAGCTACGCTCATACGTCTTCAAGGTTGCCGGGCGGTGTGCACACAAGCCAGACGTTCTTTGCTCCGTGTGTGTATGTGTGTGTGTGTGTGTGTCGTGTATTTGAGCGAAAATATATGAGCATGTAGTTCGTAATCCAGGGTGTATAGTTTTTTTCTCTCTTACATGCTCATCGTCGCTATTTCGCCAACACACCCGCACATATACGGACTCCCCACCGTATAATAGCGAGGTCCAAGTAGTGCTGTCGTGGTGTTCAAACGAATGATTTACCTATTCTGGATTATAGTGTTAAATATCCCGGAGTTAGCCGATATACCGCGGCAGCAGTTCGTGGAGAATGATGGCATAGTGTAGCACTAGGTTAATAAATATGAGCGTTCACTATATTATTGAAAATTGAAGGCTCGCCTCTGGACAACGGTTCAATATATTCAATTCGAATTTTCGCTAATCGTTAAATATACATCTTAGGCATCACTCTGTCATTTTTCATAATCCTGGGCCTAATAATACTCGGTCCATCGTGGAAAACCATACATGGAGTCAAATTCGATGATTTCATGAAAGTCTAAGCGGTGTTCCGCAAGGGCGAGACTCATAGACCTCAATCGTTTTATATTTAATGCATTCGTGTATATTGAGTTAGACTACTTATGAGGTGAAACTTATTTTTCATGAATTGAGGCTGATTGTGAGCGATATTCGTTACATTAAAACCCATTGATAATTTCCACCTGGGTCCCTAAAAAAGCGAATCGTATATTATCAAGTTTTATTGAATTTCAATTGAAATTCCTCCAAATCATGACATGAAACGACGTTCAGATTTATATTGTTCCCATATAAGGCACTTCCAGTCAGACAATGTCGGAAATGTCCGCAGAATGTAGTTTTCCGTCACCAAACATGATATTTTACAAAAATTGCTAATTGTTCCCAGAAGTCCAAACTACTCAAACATGTGTTTGAATTATTTTTAATTCGACTCTACAACTAGCTACTATACATGGGCTGATAAGTATCATAGCTTCTGGACAATGACCGCATATAATAGTGTATCTTATTTCATTTCAAACGAATAACTAACACTATCGCGATATAGTTTCTCAACTTTGTTCGCCCTTCGCACTGACAACAATCCCGCTCAACACGAGCTGCCAATATGTCAATACATGGACACGCCTGACAGCGCTCAGACCGAGCTTTGGACCGAGCCTCGACAACGACGTTTTTCCATTCCATGCCCAACTGAACACGATACCGCGCCGCACGCACATTGCTCACACTAAATGTGCGCGCGCATGTGTGCATGTGCGTGTCACACACATGCCTGGCATTTTCTTGGCTTTCGCTTAATATCTTATATATGTTCTTCCCAACTCATCCCCGCACACAAACGCGCGACCAGACCAGAGCGGTAATGTGCGTGTGCTCACTGCTGCTGCTGTTGTGTGAGTGTGGTGGTGTGCGATCTGGTCTGGTCTCTGATGGTGCCGTGGCCGTAGGGAAAGGAAGTGGACATTATATATTTACGGACTGTATGATTTCCTCCCTCCGGCGGCCCATCCGTCCGTCTGCTGTGTTGGGCAACATATGTTCGTCGCCGTCGCCGACATCAAACAGTTGCGCTCGCTCACACTTCCGACGACGACGACGACGTCTCTGTGCAATCTCGCCACCAGCATCGTCGTCGGAGTCGTCGTGTGACTTCTACGCACCGAACCGGCGCACATAACATTAGCATCCGCACGCACGCACACGACACATATCGTACTCTTATTACCACCACACACTACATTGATATCGCATTTCTTTTATTTATTCTCGGCATTCAAGTCGCATTTTTCATATGTCATTGACATCGTGTGTGCAAATAACTATTCTCTCGTGAGTGTGTGTGCGGGTGCGGGTAGGCTTCATGGCTTCATGTGAATTGTATGCCCATTATTGTAATGTGCCGGGCGGTTTATTCATGTGCGCAATTGATTCCATCGGATGTGACGACGGCACATAGAAACCATTATTATCAGGTTAATTTGGCGGCGGCAGCGCCACCGCGCCGGAACCGAAAGGTAATGCAAGTTGCACGTGTTTGTCTAACCCACACACACACACACAACCGCCCAAATTGATCCCAAACAAGAGAGAGCAATTAATTAGCGACGAGCCGGTCGAATAATGGATCGAATGGTTCAACCCGAAAATAAGCACACTTGTCACCACTGGTGTCGTTTTGTGGGCGAATCGAATCGAACCCAAAAGCCCAGCACAACACAAACAGCCCAGCCACGAAACACAAGCTTTACAAAATGTCAAACCAAACGCCAACGCCGTCGCTCTCACCCTCTGCCGGAGCCCTATTTGCCATTAGATAATTAAATTCCAGTAGCCCAGTGACTCTGCCGCGCAGTGTATTTACCTAACACACTGGCCTGATTTATCCAATCGGCAATCACGACATCACGGGCGCCACCGTCGCCGCTAGTAGCACGCCAGGCACTCGCGCCAGGCAAGCACGGAAGCACCGACGACGACAAATTGACACGTTCACAGCATAATGTGTGGGCATTCGCCGCAGACGCCAGCAGACATTGGGGGCGAAGTCAACCAAAATAATACAACATGAACATACATACACACACACATAACACGCCCATAATCAACACGACGTCGACGGGGCAAATAGACCGTCCAAACTGGCAGCACACCGTCTGCCAGTCGCCTCCGACCGCCACCGTCGCTCTTTGGCCGGCCGGCTGGCCCGGCACCCTGGCTATAAATTACACGACTGTTTATTCTTTGCACACGGCTCACGCGGCGACCTCCTGACGCTCTCCAACCTAACGCTCTTCTCCTCCTGACTCCGCTCTCCTCCACCTCGACGACGACCATCACGCGACCCGAATCTCTTCTCGGCTGGCCTACGCTCGTTTCGGCGGCGGCGGCGGCGGCGTCTGATGTGTTTATGCAGAGGTACATCCGGCATTGACATTGATTTACGGCGTGTCGATATTGATCAGTGTCCGCAGCGCACGGTGGCCGGCGTCACGCAGCCGCTGAACCTGTTTGCCGGCACCGACAAGTGTAAACACCGGACGACCGAGGTAAGTGTGTGCTGTGTGCAGTGTGTGTATGCTATGTGTTTGCGATTGCGATTCGGTGGGCGGTTGAGGCTCCGCCGAGGCTCCGGGGCTCCGCTCAATGGCTTCGCGACGCGAGCGCGCGGCAACCGGATACAGCTGCGACGAATGAGAACGTGGGCGGCCAGAGCGACGGCGACTATGGCGGCGACTCCTCTATAGATTGTGCGCTGCCGCCCGAACGTGCACAATCGCATCGATCGCTGACCATTCGAGTCCGGCGAACCCGGGCGTCCGAGCGCACCGCCGTTTTAATTGTACTCCGAACCGAACGTACGCTGATGTGTATTTTAAATCCACTCCACACACTCCAAATGACCCACCCGCACACGCACACCCGCAGTGCTCGGCCATATCGGGGCTGGGCTTCCGGCGCGGCTCGTACAAATGCACCTGCCGCCGGGGATTCTATTATCCGGACACCAGCATACCGCAAAAGTACTTTAACGGCACCACGCTGGAGGAGGAGTACGAGAAACTTATGATGGTAAGCCAATGGAGCGAGTGAGAACAGCTCACACACACGAAAACACCTGCTCGCCTCACTGCACTCGCTGCACTCGCCATCATCAGACTAGCTCCAGTATTTGGAATACTTGAGTTCTAGGAGTACTCAAAATAAATGGTTCAGTATTTTGTATGTTACTCAAAATACTTTAGTATTTTTATTTGTTTGTCGAATAACTTTTCAGAAAATGAAAACACATAAATTGTATCATATTCGTTAGAATAACGAATAACGAAACGTAGTAAAAAGGGTTTGTCGGTGCAGCACGAACGAGTACCGTTTTTTCGACGATCGCTGTCATTCTACGTGGAAACAATTGGATTCAATTGTTTCGACCACGTAGATGCCACGATTCGGAATAGTCAGAATACATGGGAATCCGTACGTGCCGCGTTCGTGTTTGCCACCGACAACTAGGCTAAACAAATGGTTTTTTGTCTGAAACCATCATTAGAAGCTATCGCGAACATTTTGATAACCGTTGTACTGTTCGATGACACGATGAAAATACTTATTGCACAACGAGTAACTCGAGGACACACGTTTGATAAATTTATTTTCTTGTGCCTGTGTGTTCCTACTATAAAAGGGCTCGAGTCTTGAAAATCATTTATATGGTAGTATTGTGAACATAGCCAGGTTGTGAACACCTCCGCGTAACTTTTGAAATAAAGTAGATAAATCAAATCTGTAAAAAGACGATTGTGTGTTATGTCAACACGATGGATTATTGCTAACGCACTAGCAGTAAAACGCACATGCATAGGATCTATAGACTATAATATTTTGTCGTGTGAGAAAATCAACAATATTTTTTTTTTCTTCAAAAATGCGATTAAAGAAGTTTCAAAATAGTGAATGTGATACATTTTTGTAGATGAAATGT
>JANTBZ010095981.1:0-17649 GCA_024741255.1 Exechia fusca | reverse complement strand
CCCTAGGCAACATTTAACATCCTTCCTTGGATCATCGTTAGAAGAAAAAACCCGCACCCATACCGGGATTCGAACCCGGGACCTTCCGATCGTGAGGCAGGCACTCTACCCCTACGCCACTCAGACGATGCCCAACTATGATAAGCTTAAATTGAAATGATGTTCTGCATTTGTTCCTATTTGTTATGTATTGGTATCGGGTCGAGAGTTATATAAATACCAGCAACGTACTTTATACATACCCATGTTCAAATAGATATGGCTTGAACGAATTGTGTTGACCTTGGTTATGGTTTGCAAGCTTATGAAAGATACAAAGTAAATAACGACGCTCATAGTGTTATTATCATCGATCATTTTTGCACACAAAAAACACACCAACCTACACACTCTACAAACCCAAACACGCAAATACAAACACAGACACTTTGACGAAGCCACTTGCCTTCTGCCTGTTCAACCGCCCCATCTAGCTGAACGACTTCCAAATTCAATAGATCTGTCTTGTACGCGAACGGGCAGATCAACGTAACGTCATGTCCGGCCTTGGCCAGACCAACGGTCAGCGCCTCGCCGACGGCAAAGTGCGACTTGCTGACTCCCGGAAAGACAGACAGAATGCGTGCAGCCTGGCCACCGCTGATGGACGCCACGGCCAATATAACACAAAACGCGGTGACTAGATCGTACACTCGGTGCTGGAGCACCATGATGACCGGTGTTGATGTTTCAATGCGAACGGTTCAGAGTCCACTGATTCAGTGCGCAAACTCGGAGAGATTTAGTAGGTGGAATGCAGACAATACATAGATGTGTATTTTCGTATACCGTATACTTATAATATGTTGTATATGTATGTATTTATTATGTTATTATCGGGTTCTGTTCAGATGGAAGAGTCTCTAAGTCAGGCGTACGGCGTACGTGCGTATTCGCACAAGCACATGTATACTGTATACAGATACTGTATTTTATTATATATAGTAATATGTACAATAACGTACATATTCATAACGGATATGTGAATACATTTATGTATATATATTCATAAACGCGTAACGTATTTCGGTAGTACCATACTATCTGTTATTCGTCAGGTGCGAACTTAAGCAACTGAGCTTGAGGCAGATATGTTCCGCAACTAGTCATTAGAAAATAGTTTCAAAGCACACTCGCCTTTTCTGTCGATATGCACTTGTAGTGTAAGAACATTGACCAAGATAAAATTATTTAATTACATGATAAATGTTAATATGCAATAGCACGACATAATTAAGCGTATCCGTTCTCCGAACTATCATAAATCACAAATATCGAATTTTCAGGCGTTTTTCAATGTATCTTGGTTTTCGACAAATTGTTACTCCTCAACAAGTAACCCAACAAATGCCTTAACATCCAATATCCAGTCACCACCAACCCAACGAACCCAACCAAAAATATCGCGAACGCGTCCAAACAATGGTACTGCCAGAAATTCAGATCCATGCCGGCCGAACGTAGATGCGGTGCCCCGCGATGGCGCAGCACATACTCAATCCAATACACGGCCGTCTGCAGCGGCGTCTGCGGCTGGTCACGGTAGCGCTCGGACACGCGTTGGGTTTGTTCAGCGACACTGCTCGAAATGAAAATGTTCGTTATTTCAATCCCAAACGACCAACACTACGATTCCGCACATACCCATCCGACAGAGCCGTCTCCAAGGCCCATCGCAGCGACGCCTCTGTCAAATTCTGCATGTCCAGCTGCACTCCGCACCCCATCTGCACCAACGCCCTAGTATTCCGCATCTGATCGCCAAACTGCGGAATTCCAACCACCGGTACTCCATGATACACTGCCTCCAGCGAGCTCAGCAGGCCGCCGTGCGACATAAACACTCGCACCTGCGGATGCGCCAGCAAATCGTTCTGCGGCATCCACTTGTCAATCAGCACATTCGCCGGCAGTCCGTCCAGTCGCTCCTCGTACTTCCATAGCACTCGCTGCGGCAGCGAGGCAAATACGCGTACGAAAGTGTCACGCAGCTCGCGTGGCATCGCTGCCGATTGGGCCACCGATCCCAGCGAGAAGTAGATGACACCATGCGGCGCCTCGTCAACGAATCGCCTAAGCTTCGAGGGCAGAGGTTGGCTTTCTCGCTGCACATGCAAGCCGCCCACCTCGATCATGTTCGGCACATACGGACGCGGAGCGAGCAGGCTAAAGTGCGAGTTGACCAGCACCAGAGAGACGTTCTGCAGCACTTCGTCGTAGGTCAGGCGGGCTCCGGGAAAGGCGGTGTTGTAGGTGAGTCGCTGCGCTGGTTCGTTGATGAGACGCACGCACAGGTTCTCGTAGAATGTCAGCAACAGGTTGATCAGACGTTCGTAGAGGTTCATGCGATCGGAGTGCGCAGACCAGGCGTGCGCCACGTACGAGGGAGGCGACGGTGTGCCGACCAGATCGTTGACCCACTTGTTGGCGCCGAAACCGGAGACGGCGACGACGGGCGCGGCGAAGTGCTGGCCAAGGCCGAGCAGCGCCTCGTCAACAAACAGATCGACGATGACGAGGTCGTAGGTGCGCGTGTGCATGAGGTGCTGCATTTGCGGATGGTGGAGAGTGGCATTCGAGACGTCGGATTGAATGTAGAAGAAGACGGGCAGGAGCTGGACGACGGACATGTCGGCGAGTGATGACCAGTGTTGGGAGATTTCTGCTAAATCAAACATAACCCAACATTGAAAAACACTAAAATGTGCATAACTTATCACGTGTTTACCTGCATATTGCTCCTCCACTCCATCCAGAAGCACCGCCTCAACACTCGGATGCGCCGGCTTGTATTTGAACACATTGACCAGCGTCACATTGTGACCGGCCTTTGCCAGACCGACACTCAAAGCCTGGCCAATCGCGGCATGTGACTTGCTTATGGTCGGAAAGATAGCCAAAATGTTGGCGCCATCGATGGCTGGACTGACAGCGAGCAGCACGATGGAAAATACGAACAATGTTGGATGCATGGTCTGCATGATGGAGTATGCGTCTCCGATGTGTCCGCTCTACTCGAACGTTCTGCCGGTTCTGTTTCATACGACGACTTGTACTCGGCTCAACAGTTCGTGAGAAGTACTGCATATAAGATGATATGGTTTCGTTCGTGTCACATGTTCACAAAATCTCAACTGGTTGGTCGACTGTCTGCGTCAGCCACAAAGTAATCTATATATTCACAGAATGGACGATCTCGGCTTGCTATGTGAAAACATCAAAGTCTAAAATCTACTCCCAATCCTTGATAGATATCAGATCCAGAATTACATCATCGACGAAAATGTTAATTAATTTACATCCCAATATCTGGTTTTTATCAGTTTACTGAAGCCAAATCAAATGCTGTAGCAAAAGAACAATGGCACATGAAACCCGATATAATTATCGATATGATAAAACATCCAGAAAATCATCAAGTCATTGAGGGTAAGATAGTACAATTTCGGTGGCATCACACTGCTATTTTTAGTTTTTGGCGAAAGCTCGAATATTCGGACCTATTGAGTTGAATTGTCAACGTTCGTTGGAGTTCACTCATATATTAGTTACTCTGGTTCATTTTAGACTAATAACCTCGACCGACTCTTCTCGAGAATCACCTGCAACAGATTCTTGACCGCCAGCGTTTCACGACGCCAACAATTTGCTTTATGAAGTTTTCTTTTTTCTTTTGTACGTGCATAACAAAACAGTCGCGCACATTCGAATTGAATCTTTTATTCGAAAAGCACAGTTCGGAAGCCCTACAAATGTATTTCATTAATGAATGTTCAACGATCAGCCGTAACCGTAACCAACCGTGTTTGATAAACACAATCTCTTTGAACAACCGCAACTTGCATAACCATTGCATTTCCATACTCATTTCTCCAGTATTACGATGTTACGATTTATGATGATACAATTTATTCCATTCATCGATGTAATTTCATTCACAGGATTTTCTTACTTCTATCTCTCCTCGTGCCAACACCACCCACATTTCGCACACATCCCCAGAACAATCGCACCACTACCACCAGTCCACCAACCACCAATAGCGTTGCACCGCCCAAAATCGCCCCCACATCCAGCAAATGGTACTGCCAGAAATTCAACTCCATACTCGCCGACCGCAAGTGCGGCGCACCGCGATGCCTCAGCACATATTCAATCCAGTACAAGGCCGTCTGCAGCGGCTCAAGCGGCTGATCGCGGTACCGCTCGGACACCTGTCGAACGGCCTCTCGAACTTTGTTCGACCGCACCTCGGCCAGTGCCCATCGCAGCGACGCCTCCGTCACATTCGCATAGTCCAACTGAACCGCCCATCCAGCCTGCACGGCACCGCGCACATTCCGCATCTGGTCGCCAATCAGCGGCATCCCGATTACCGGCACCCCATGAAAAACCGCCTCCGTCGTGCTGAGCAGACCGCCGTGCGAGATGAACGCCCGCACCATCGGATGAGCCAGAATTTCGTTCTGCGGCAACCACTTGTCCACCAGCACGTTGGACGGCCAATCGTCGCGCTCCGACTCGAACTTCCATATGACGCGCTGCGGCAACGACGCAAAGACGCGCAAAAACACGCGCACATGCTCCGCACTCAGTTTGTCCGACGGCACGAATGAGCCGAGCGAGAAGTAGATCACACCCTCCGGCGGAGCAGTGTCCAGGAACTGCTGCAACTTCACGGGCAGCGGCTTCACCGTTCGCTGCACATGCAGGCCGCCCACCTCGATCATGTTCGGCACATAGGGACGCGGTGCGTTGATGCTGAAGTGCGAGTTGAGCAGCACCAGCGACACGTTGGCCATTGCTTCGACGTACGTGAAGCGGGCGTGCGGAAAGGCGGCTGCGTAGGTGCGCCGCTGCTGCGGATAGCTGATCCAGTGCAGCAGAGCGTTCTCGTACAGTGCGAGCCCTACATTGGCCAGACGCTCGGTGAGCGACATGCGATCGGCGAACGTGGAGAAGGCGTGCGGCACATAGGATAGGGGTGAGGGTGTGCCGACCAGATCGTTGACCCACTTGTGGGCGCCGAACGAGGAGACGGCGATGACGGGGGCACCAAAATGCTGGCCAAGGCCCAGCGTAGCCTCGTTGACGAAGAAGTCGATGATGACGAGGTCGAAGGTGCGCGATACCATGAGCGTGCGGACGGCCGGGTGGGATAGAGTGAAATTGGAGCCGGTCGTTTCGGAGGCGATGATCGTGGGAAGGATGTCGATGATGGGGACGTCGAATTCGTCCACGGATGCCAGTTGGCCAAAACTGTCTGCGGAATGTTGAATGGCATGTTCGAATCGTAATTAGACATATTATATGATATTGTATGGTTCGAAAGCTTACCATCGAGTCGCTCAACGGCACCTGTCAAAATAACTGTCTCCACATTCAAATCATCAGAATACGGAAACGGACTAACCAGCGTCACATGGTGGCCTTTGGCTGTCAGACCGCTTGCCAGTGTACGACCAACAGCCGCATGTGATTTACTAGGTGCAGGAAAAACGATGAGAATGTTGGCGGAATCGACCACTTCGACCAAGAGGACGCCCAGGCAAAGCGCGATAAGCGTGCGTGCGAACATATTCCTTGTGCGTCTTTGTTCTGTGACAAACGACAAACGACTAACGACAAACAAACGAATCAATTGCGAAATGTGTAGCAATGGAGTGCTTTGGATTTACCGCTTAGAATTTCGAAGGTGTTTTGTGCAAGTCACAATCTGAACGATTTGTTATCGAGCCCCGGAAAAATGTGCTAGTGCGACTCTCATGATGTATGTGATATGAGGCATCGTGATAGCACAAATTGATGGTTTCCATTGATAAGGGATTTCACTTCGTCGTATGTTATACTATAAACGTGAAAGACATAAGTAATCGAGTATATTTTTATTTTGTGCTTTATCATTGAAATATGGTACTATCATAGTCGTGAAAATGTACAATTTATCTTCAAGTATTCACAATCTTTGTTGGGCGAGAAGCCTTGCAAGGTTGATATATTCATCACATCATTCCATCTAATGATTCAAATTCGTGCTAAGATTGAATTAATTATTTCGGTGGAGTCGTGGCCGGCGGAGTTGTGGCCGGAGGTGTAGTAGCTGGCGGAGTCGTGGCCGGCGGAGTGGTCGCCGGAGGCGTAGTAGCTGGCGGAGGCGTTGCTGGCGGAGTCGTGGCCGGCGGAGGCGTTGCTGGCGGAGCAGGGGCCGGCGGAGGCGTTGCTGGTGGAGTAGGGGCCGGCGGAGGCGTTGCTGGTGGAGTAGGGGCCGGCGGCGTCGTAGGAGGAGTCGCTGCTGGCGGAGTTGCTGGAGGAGTCACTGCAGCAGCGGCTGGTGGCGGCGTCGATGGAGCCGGCGCGGTCGGAGCGACTGGCGCGACAGGCGCTACTGGCGCCACTGGGGCAACCGGAGCAACCGGCGCAACCGGAGCAACAGGAGCCACCGGAGTAACTGCCGGTTTGCGGTGCCTGTGGCGACGTCTTCGTGGCCTCATGAAGAAGCATGGTTCGGCCAATGGGTCGGCAGTGGCCACTGCAGCCGCATGCGGCGCAGCAGATACGCCCAAAAACTAGCGGATTGCTATTAATATATTGCGAACTATAATGTTATCATACACACTAACCTTTAGGAACGCTAGCAATACGACCAGAAGCAATATGATCTTGGCCATTGTTGTAACTCGTTTATTGGGAACGTGTTCTGTTCCGTCGTATTTAAGGTGTCGAATTATATCGAATGACGCAAATTCGTGTTAATAAAATTAAGCGAACCAGCAAAGCCTCGTATCGCATTCTGATGTTGAACCACCTGTTTCCCTATTGATCCGTAAATTTGTGTGCATATTTAATTTCGATTGTGATCTGCATGCATCTCAGCATCACACCCCGCGTCACCACGTGCATCGATTATTTCGCTGCCATATGTTGTTTGTGTACCAGCACCGCTGTGTTCACATAATGCTGCAAACGAGGATCGAAATTCCCTGACAGACCCTTCATCTGCTCGATCTTCTGTCCGGCAGCCACCCACTGGGTGGTCACCACATCAATCCTAGCTCCCAGCAACAGCCCAATGATATGCCACACTCGGTTGTGGCACAGCTGCGCGTTCTGCACCAGCCTAGACGCCTGCACACGCGTTTCGTCAAACTTTCTCTCCGCCAGATGCAACGTCGCCAGCTCGAATGTCAGGAAACAACTCTCGATCGGCTCCTTGCTGCGCTGCAATCTCGTCTCGAAGTCGTTCGTCTTCTTCTTGTATGTATAGTAGTTCCAATCGACCGCCTCCGGATCGACGAACGCACTGCGATCGCCGAACTCGGCCTGCACCCAGGCAGTCTTCTCACCGGCCGACTTCTCTGGCGGCGCGCGCAACAAAGAGCCCAGCCGCTGGCGCACCGGCACCTCCATCAAGTCAAACGGCGAATTCAACGCCGGCACGCACATCTCCTGTCGCATGTACAGCGTGCCAATCTCGTTGATGATCTCGTTCAAGAACTCGAACTTGCGCGGGAATACGCGCTTCGTCTTGGTCGCATAGCAGCGCGAGATCACCACATCGACCAAATCACGCGCCTTATCCAGTTCGCCGCAAGCCGTGTACTCGCGGATCGCCTTCAGCTGCTGGAACACCAGCCGTCTTGTCGCGTACTGGATGCGATTCAGGCCGGCCTGCTCCATCGCCTGCTGCACAGCCGGCTGTTTGGAGTACCGGATCGAGTACACCGGCCGGCGGCTCCACAGACGGCGCTCCATCACCGCCACGCCTTTCAGGCCGGTGTCGATCGCATCTCCGCACACCTTATTCGCCGCGATGGTGTGCTTGAGGAACAGTCGCCGATCACTGCGCAGGCGATGCAGGAATTTGATGTCATTGGCCGTGTGCATGCCAAAGTACATGATGGACATGTTGGAGCGCTTGCGCGCGGTTCGCAGCTGCTTGATCAGCGGTATGTACGGAGGCGGCAGCACCAGAATGCTCGCGACGTCGCATTCGCCGCGATCGCGCAGCTGTTTCCATAGCGGCCGGTCACGGTCCTCCGCCGAACCCAGAGTCTTGCGGTACTCGTCGTATTCGGCGATCTCGCGGCGCATGCGCAGCAGACAGGAGCCGACGCGCCGCTCGTCGACGGTGCCCTCGATGGTGTAGCGCACCATCTGGCCGTCGGTGCGCAGCTTGGGCACGTACGGGAACTGCTGGAAGCTGGTGGCGTACGCCTTGAGGGAGGCCTCGAAGCGGTTCTGCTCGTAGATGCACATGTTGCGATGATGCTGCGCCTCGCGTCGCATCGGATGCAGCTCCAAGCAGGCCTCGACGCTGTCGAGGGCGGTGTCGGCGTTGCCGAGCAACAACTGGCACTTCGACAGCTGCACCATGGCATCGTAGTCCTCGGCGTTGTAGCCCAGCGACGAGCTGAAGTTCTCGGCAGCTTTTGCCGGCTTATTGTGGTTCTTGTAGAAGATGCCCCAGTCACGGTAGACGGCCGCCTTGAATTCGGGCATGGCTTTGAACTCCATGTTGATGTAGGAGATGTGGTCCTTGATGTTGTAGTCGTCGTAGTCCATGGTGGCGGCTGATTTTGGGCTGGCGGTCGCAAAAGATGGAGACGTGCACGTGGGATGTGTGAGGTTTACAAAACATAATATGTGACAGTTATCTGGTTGTGATGACGGGTGCAATTTCAAATGACTACTGAATGAGTAGTCAAGATTCGAATAATGTGCAAAGTGTTTATTAATAAATCCCATTTTACTGTTGTTCGATCGGAGGAATACATTGTCTTCAATAAGAACAATCGAATATAATTATGTATTTATTATTCAACATGTCTCGTATTTCCTTTGATCAACGATCTCACTACAAACGATCAACTTTTCAATCGAACAATCCCTTGCGATCGTAATACTGCAACAAATACTGCACGCTCTCCGTGCACCTCTCGTGTAGCAGCGCATCCAACCTGAACTTTCTATCTCCCGCACTATCCTGCAGATAATGCACCACCGGGTCCTCGGCAACGCCACCCAAATTGCGACCGCCTACCATAAGCAGGCTCATTATTGCCGAACACCCGCACAAACGATGCATCTGCTCGTGCAGCTGCGCTAACGTCGGAATGCGCTCGGCGGCGAACCCGCAGCCGCGCAACGTTCGCTCGTACACCCCGTGATACAGCTGCACCAGTTCGTCCCAGTTGTCCTGGCGGACGTCGGTCGCCGAAGCGCCATGCAGCAGGAGCAGCAGATCGAGGCAAGGCGAACCGCCGAAAATCATCTGAAAATCGATGAGCATGGCGTCGTTCAGTCGACCGTCCGCATCGGCAGCAAATAGCACGTTGTTCGACCACAGATCGCCGTGACACAAAGCGCGCATGCCATCGATTTGGGACGTGCAATCGGAGCAAACGCGATCGTACCAGGTCAGCACTTGGCGCTCGAGTTTGACGGCGATCGAAGCCAAGTGCGGATGCAGCAGACAGAATTCGATCAGTGTGCGGATTTGGTTGTCGTGGATGGTGCGCCACGGCACGGATTGCGGTTCGAATTGGGCGGGCAGAAATTGTGCAGCCACGGTCGGATCCTGACATGGAAATTGAATTGTTAATAGTAATTAGTTTGATAACGTATAACGAAAGTCCACTGTACAGGTATTTCACCTCATCCAGAATAAACACTGTGCATGCGTGCCATTTGGCAAGACGATCGATGACCAAGCGGAAGTGCGGCATATCGATGCCAATGCGACGGTCAATCATTTCGAATCCCTTCGCGGACAGGTCCTCGAAGACCAGATAACCAATTTGCTCATTGGCGGCTAAGCACTTGGGAGCCAATTGCCAGCCATCGTCTTGCCCGATTTGTTTCAACAACTCTTCAACGCGCGGCAAAATACGCTGGTAAGCTGCGATCTCGATGCCAAAACTGTTCATCTCTTCGATGACGGCGGCCGCCTCGAATTCGGCGGACAGTTTGGTCTTGACAATCAGCGCGGTCGTTTCATGATTGCCATTGTGCAATACTTCAACCCGCACTCGCCACAAATCGCTGGAGTAGTTTTCGCCTTTCAGCACGGCTGGTCGGACGCTGATCGTGGTAACAGTGAGATGATCATCTTTGCGATCTTCACGAAGTATAGTGTTGATTAGTCCGGTGTTCAACCAGGCGGGTGACTGAATAGTCGAGTGTTTCTCTGTCGACATTACTGTTGTGCTGAGTAGCAGCCTAACACGACCACATAGGACGGTATCAATTGAGCGACTGGCGAGTAGAGTTTTGTGACCGTGACGTGTGAGTATGGAATGCTTTATCTATCAATTACAACCACAGGCGTATACGTTTTGAATTGGAGGGGGATACGAATTATTGGAAATATAAAATTTCATAATGTAGTGTTGATGATTTGCATTTATTAAATAGAAGAACATACACGAATTAATGTTCGGAAATACTATAAAAATCTTCTAAACTGTTTCATTGATTATTTTCAAGATAACTCGTTTTCACCCTTTCACTCACATTCGAATTAAGAACTTTGTTCTCAATCTTGAAACTTGCGTTATGCCCTCACAGAACACATGCGAATCACGAACTAAATTATCTTATCGCATAAGCGCCACACGAAAATCCCCGCTCCAATGACAGCGCTCTCACGCGAACACGCCGTTTCGATCAAAGTGCTCCAACAATCGCACCACATCGCGACGACACTTTGTATTGCCGAGCATTGCCAGTCGAAAACGTCGGTTCTCCGCACTACGTCCCACGCAATGAGCCACAACGAGCGCATTGTCGTGCTCCAGATTTCGGATTCCGACGACTTGCAGAGCGTGCAACGCACTGCCATATCTGCAACGATCAATTTCGGCGTGCAGTTCTTCGAGGGTTGGCCATGGACGAGGAAACTGTAGCCCTGTCAGAGTGTCACTTAACTGACTGTGATAGCGGCCAATGCAGGCCATCCAATCGTCGTCCGTAACCAACGCGGATGACGACGAGTACAGCAAATAAATCAGATCCAGGACGGGCGATCCATACGTCACAATCTGGAAGTCACACATCAGCACATCGACGGAATTGAAGAGCAGATTATTTGACCACATGTCGCCGTGACACAGCACGTTGAAAGCATCCGTGCTTCGTTGCACCAACTGGCACACGCGATCGTAACAGGTTGCCTGCTGACGTCGTAATAGAGCGACTAGATGTGAATATTCTGGCAACGTCTCACAGAGATCGGCCACAGTTTCGCAGGAGTTTTCGATGAACGCTCGCCAGACGTGTGATTTGGTATTCATTTGCGGCTGCAAAAATGGTTCAGTGATGCTGGAGTCCCGCTGGACGAGACAAGCGGTTGCTGCATGCCATTTGGCCAGTTTGCTGAACACTTGATCGAGTTGAGAGACACTGAGACCGAGTCGTCTGTCGACGGGTGCGTAGCCTTCGAGTGATAGGTCTTCGAAGACAAGGTACGATAAGGCCAGGTTAGTGTCAAGACATCTGCAATGTGTAAAGAGTTAATATGGACAACTGAATGATCCGATTCAATATAGTAAGTCTTACCTGGACGCAAAACTTGTTTGATCTCTTATCGAACGTAGCAACGCCTTCACTTGCGGCAAAATATTTTCATACGTTGAGATTTCCCGACGAAACAGTCCCATTTCGTCGGCCATGCGTTGATGAGCAGCTAGCGCTTTAACGATCAGTGATCGTGTTTGTTTTTCCCCGTCTTCTTTAGTGTACACTATTCGCAAGCGCAGCATATCACTGCCGAAGTTTTCGCCTGTCGCCAAGGCATTCCGCACCGCGATGGAGTGAATAACCATCAATTGTTGCTCGTCTTTTCCGATGAGAATGCTCTGCAGAAATTTGTCGTCCAACCACGCAAACTGCTGTGCCAACGGATGATCGTACATTACGATCGCTAGTGACGGTGTATAGTTCCCAGACGATGAACTGCTACTGATCGCGTTTCAGGGAAAATACACGACCAATTCCATTGAAAAGCATTATTTAGTTTGTTTGCATTAGTGAACAGCTGTTTTACCATGTGTAGTGTAAAACTACTGAGTCACGAATGTGTGTAAACAAACGTTATCACCGACAAGTGTGTGTCAACAAACACGATGATCGTGTTTATTATGCGATATATATTATAAAAGGCGTATATACTATGTTATTACATTACACTTGAACTTATGTGTGAGAATATATATTGCGTTATCTAGCACATGCCTATATACATCGCGCTCACTCTCTTCACAGACGCTTTGCAAACTCCAACACATGCATGTCAATTAATTGTTATTATGTACTGCGTTATATGGATGGTCAGTCAAGGTCGTCATCTGCTGTGTGTTTATGAATTATACTATCAACTTATATAAGCGAGATACTGGGCTCTGTTTAGAATGTCATACTGAATGCGATTTCATTAGTGTTTCAGCATTGGAACGTAACGGTCGTCAGTTGGAGCGAAATCTATATCAATGTACGTGAGTATATCGACAAGTGTTTTAATAGATTTATTTCCATTATATGTGAACGCATTATCGCATCGTTGTGTTATCAAGAAAGTGTGGGTTATTTTTAATCATTTTTACTGAGCACCGATATGATATACGCAATTCAAATGCAGTGAAGCCGCGAAGAATACGTCTAGTAAATTGCAAACGATTATAGATATAACACGTGCAATATAAACTATAGATTCATTGAACCACTTATAGTAGCTAGTATCTACATTTGGGTATTTTACGGGATATAACAATTTGCTTGTCAGGCTTCTCAACTGTCGTCATTTAATATTCTTTGTATCTTTGAACCAGTCTGCGACAACAATAACTTGCACCTTGCACACCTCGCTCTCGCTGTCTTATCAACCGACGCACCCAACCAAGTGGTTCGCACGATTACGCCGCGCAAACAAAGCACGGCCCACTCGAACGAATCCCTGTCAAAACACTGCCAACTCACACACAGTGGAACCATGGTGTCTGCTACGAGAATCTATTCGACAATCGGTGCCTTGCAGCTGATATTGCTGACATTGCTGGCCGGTATGGTGACGAGTTCGAAAATGCTCGGTGTCTTCATTACGCCGAGTCGTTCGCATTTCATCATTCATGATTCACTGATGCGCGGTTTGGCCGAAAAGGGCCATAATGTAAGTAGAACTTTTCCGAACTTATAAACAATATGGATGGATATGGAAGTTATTTCGAATCATGAATATGCCCTCAGGTCACTGTGATCAGTCTCTTTCCGCCGCCCAAAGAGACCGTTCCCAACTATCGCTACATTCAGCTGGAGATGAGCCCTGAATCCAAAGTTATCTGGACGGAACTTACGGCAGGCTTATTGGAAAGTGCTGGCAACGAGGAACCATTTTTCCTTCGTTTTCCCAAGATGTTGCAAGTCATCGCTCGTCTCAACACCGAAACGTACACGCATCCACGTATGGAGCGTCTGCGACGCGAGGAAAAATTCGATCTGCTCTTATTGGGTTGGTTCATGAACGACTACCAAATCGGGTTGGGCGCTCAGTTCAATTGTCCCGTCGTCATTGTTTCGTCGACCCCGTCATTCGCACCGCTGCGAGCGTACGTCGGCAATCCATCTAATCCCTCCTACAACCCGCTGCCGATGCTGCCGTTCCACGTCAGCGGCCAGATGACATTCTGGCAGCGAGCGGTGAACGTGGCGGTCTCCTACATCGAATCATTGTTTACAGAGGGTGTGATGAGGTTCTATTTCGAGCCAATCTATACTCGTGAGTTTCCGCCCGAAGACCATCCGTCATTCGCAGAGGCCAAGAAGAATGTTGCGCTGGTGTTGGTGACGCAGCACTTCAGTCAGGGCCATCCGACTGCGAATTTCCCGTCACTGATCGAGGTCAGTGGCATGCATATTCCACGTGAGCCGAAAAAGTTGCCAGAGGTAAGTTCAATCATATTCACGGAATCCTCAAATGTTGATAAGAATTCGCTATTCAAGTATAACGTTTTTATTCTTTCATATCCGATCTCACAATCATCAGAACATCCAGAAGTGGTTGGACACCGCCGAACATGGCGTTGTCTACTTCAGCATGGGCTCGAACATTCGCAGCACCCAGATCACCGATGAGAAACGTGCTGCCATTCTGCGCGTTTTCTCCCGACTACCGCAGCGCATTCTCTGGAAGTGGGAGGACGAACAACTTGCTGACAAACCGGCCAACGTGATGGTGCAGAAATGGTTGCCACAGGCCGACATTTTGGCACATCGTAATGTTCGACTCTTCATTACACACTGCGGCAAGGGCAGCCTAAACGAAGCACGTTTCAATGGTGTTCCAGTGCTCGGAATTCCAGTGTTTGCCGATCAACCGGCGAATTTGCTCGCTACTGAGGCTGAAGGTTGGGCGGTTCCGTTGCAGTACTCGAATCTCACCGAAGCTACATTTGAGGCTGCGTTGCACGAGGCACTGTCGAACCCGAAATATGGCGAAGTGGTTCGCAAGGCGGCCCAACTGTACGCTGATCGGCCGATGCATCCGCTCGACACGGCCATCTGGTGGGTGGAGTATGTGGTGCGACATGGCGGCGCCAAGCACATGCAGAGTGCGGCGGTGCATCTGAACTGGGTGCAGTACTACTCGTTGGACGTGGCCGCTCTGTTCTTGGTGTCGATGTGGTTGATGTGGAAGCTGACGGTGGTGTTTTGGCGTGCGTTTTTTGCGTTCGTTGTTCGGCGATTTGGACGACGTGGTGCCAGCGTTAAAGTGAAGAATCAATAGAATAAAAGTAAGAGAAATGTATCGAAGCGAGGGAAAACATGTAACAACAAACATGCTGATAAAATATATAAAAACGTATATGCTATTATTTCAACAAAATGCTTCTCACTAGGGGAAAGTGCTGGATTGAGGAATCGGATTCAATCGCTGCTTTCATCTAGCGACCAAATTACTTAGTTACTTTACTTACGACGCGTATGCCCAAGTGGCACATAACGCGTACACGAACTTCCTCCAACGGACACGATTTGTCGAGTCATCTCGTGGTGCGCTTCGTGTCGTTCGCAGCCCATATATTTCGGTGCTGAAGGTGGTTGGTCTTTTCACAACTAGGTAGCCCTTCCTACCACTGGCCTACCTGACCGGTCCGCATAGTCCATTGGCCGAGCAATGGGGGCGCCAAGCGGAGACTGGACTTCTACTTGGGCTTCGGGAGTCTGTTGCAAGACTGGAACTAAACTTAAACCGAAGAATGAGGCTTAGAACGATCAGACTCTACCCCTCTCTAACCCCATGCCCCTCAACCAAATATGTATGTGGGTTATTGTGTATGGGGGTTGAGGCGATGAATGGATGTTGACATGCAAGGCGATATGTCAGATGCATTTTCCTATTGTATTGAGTCTAAAATCGCGATTGAAATAAAGAACATATAATTTCCCCACAATCGCATACCGCCCAGCCGGTCCTTGTATCTGGAATCTACTTCCTACGTGTATTTGTTCAAAAAACTCACAATATTAAAGATAACTATTGTCAATGTTCTGAACGAAGATAAAATACAGCACAGAATAATATAATTACAGCAGCCACAATCCATCCTTGTATTTATTGTTTTAGGACACCATACCTTCAGCTTGTTATCGATTTTCCTCTTGTGACGTTGTATTTCCGTTAGGGAAATCCGACGGTGACTTGCAAGTCACTAGTTAGTAGCATGGTTAGGCAACTTCTTATCAAGCTGTTGATAAGAACTTGTTTGTCATTTTGTCATATTGCCATCTAATACGATATGATGAAATTAGGAGAGCGGTAGGTGGTAATCGTGAACTTTGCCCCACGTCATTTTGCTGACTAATGATATTGATATAAATTACAGACCATCCTTGAATTTCCCAAGGATTCACATCAACACTAAATACAACATGCGCCATAATGAGGAAAAAATAAAAGCTCAGAGGTCCCACCTTTTTTTTCTGGTAGTCTTCAGTAACCTTAGTATGTATGTGGAAATCATTTTTTATTCTATTGATAGGATTCCGAAATAAATCCCTTCGAAGTTTGAAAATGACAAAATCCGTATCTTTTGTACGTTGATAGTTATAACTCGTTTCATAGCATACATACAGGAGACAGGAGTAACATGTAATGTACAAAATATTGCCACATAAATTGTGTACTTTTTATGTTTGGTGAAGACTCATCTATGTTAAGTAGTTGATGCAGAAATGACTCATATATACGAAAATGTTGCCTTTTGAACGATTTCTTTACCTAAAATAATCACAAAAAAATTGCTAAACAAATCGAAATATCTGCAAAAGGTGAACTTTTTTGATCATAATATCTATTCGATTATATATCTGATAAAACAAGCTAATATCGATAAACATCTATGGAGAGATACCGAAGTTATTATAAATCAAAATGAACCATATATATTCCGGAATCCTATCCAGGAAACGAAAATAGTGTCCACATTCGTACTAAGGTTACTGAAGACTATCAGAAAAAATAGGTGGGACCTCTGAGCTTTTTTGACTGGCGCGTGGTGTTATCAGCCCATTTATTAGATAATATAATGTTATTGTTATCAACGTAGGACGAATAACGTGTAACGCAGGCTCACATGAAAGGCTCACATTTTAAATCGAGGTCGAAACATGCTTTCGGTTTTACGTTTCTAGCAAAGTGCCATTAGTTTATACATGAACAATTTGTATTGATGAAATAATGGGATAAAAATTGGATAACAAGAATGGTTTCAGTTCACAAAAATTGGTTGATAAACACCGTATCAACGGGTGTTATTTCGAAAGTGTCCAATTGAAGGGGCATCTACACTATACACAATATGCAAGGCTCTTCGGAAACATGAATATCAGATGATAATGAAAAATATGCTGCCATCGGTCTCTCGTGCGACCATCTCCCAATGACTGTCGGCTGCAGACTGAGCAGCGACGATTGCAGCCGAGTTTCCAAATGTTCGGCACAATGCAGCAGCACCAGCAGCGTTTCCGCACCGAAGCTAAACGTCATCGTACCCCGTTTAACGACTCCGAAAGCTCCGACCGGGCAGCTCGTAAACTCACCACCACCACTCAGCATCATTTGTAACAATTATGCTGATAAAATGTTGGATTCGCTGGCAACATTGTGATCGGGTATCCGCAAAATCGACGGACCACATTATAGAGTTGGTGGAAGTTGGAAGAATAACGATTAATTATGTTTAAACGATATAATGCAACTGCAATCAATTCCACTCTGATATCAGGTGGAAATGGGTGGGTATAAACTGCCACTGCTTGACTGCTTTATTTTTATGCTCTGACAACGGTCACGCGATGTTCAACTCGATGCTTTAAGACTTGTCGTACGGCTTAAAAAAACTGTGGGCGAGGAGATTGCAGATGCAGATTGCAGATTGCAGACGCAATTTTCCGATCAAAATATATAGGCACACACATTTTTTCTTGTAGTCTTCAGTAATCTTAGAATGAATTTGGACATTTGTTTCATGGATTAATTCCAGAGTTGGGAAATATCTATGTTTGGAAATGACAAAGCTACAAATGAATTGGTAATTGTTCTAAATTGTTCTATCAACT
>JANTBZ010095870.1:0-17658 GCA_024741255.1 Exechia fusca | reverse complement strand
GGGGGAAAAAGGGTATAAAAAGTATAGTTCATTTCAATCGTACGGAAACGTGACGCATAATCGTGGTTACAAATGTTGTGTAGGATGAACAGGAAAAAAGGGGTTTTCCCTTAACTTCCGGGCCTTGATCATACCACTTCTCTAAAAATGGTTGGAACATGCATTAAAGTACTCAGTGAGATGTGCAAGATTCTACAAACAACTGAAAATCGTATCGCGCGATTTGTATGTAATCCAATCCTTACGAGTATCAGTTGTGAAGAAAAAGACAAGATGTTTAGGAACAGAATACGGCTGATTGGTCTAATGATTCAAAATACGTAACAATTCACACGAATTCAATTCTCTATTCTCTATTTTATGCACGTTCGCATTTTCTACACTTTCCGGAATTCCATGATGTAGAAAATAGTTTTTAACGTGTAGTTTAAATTCTCTGAAGGCTTTACAAATTTATTGTTTATTGTTTATTATTCTTCTAATTCTGAATTAAAGAGAGTAAATGAGAGGAAAATCAATTCATTAATATTTAATTTATGAACAAAACACGTTACCAATCGTAACAATCGTTTTAAGAAAGACAGCCTTGTCTACCAGCAACAACGTTGTTATTTAATGGTCGAAGGATGCAAATACTACAATAGGATTTGATGGCCTCTTTGAAAAAGGACTAGGACCGATTTTTTTAGATAAAAGTACTGTCATCAATTCATGCAAGATTATATTCTGATCTGACGAAAATGCAAGTTAAACAAATTACTTTCAATAAATATCAGTACTACCCAAACAATACTCCCCACGGCACTGTCCGATTGCAAATGCATACTTACTGCACTCCACGCATAATGTTCAATGCAGCTGAAACGTCGCCGTCGTCGTAGTGTTTTCTTGTTGGATCCAACATCGTGGTCGTCGTCGTCGTCGTCGTCGCCGCTCGTTTGTCAAGCACACTTCATTTGAGCACTAGGTCTAACGATCTCCCGTCCTCGGCTGCGGCGGTACCGCGAAGCCGGACGACTCGACTCAACGCTTGCTGCGCTGCACTTGTCGTGATATTGCGGTGCTGCGAGCATCTCGTGTGTGCTGCGACTCTGCGGTGCGTGCGCCCTTGTATGTGCGTCCTCCGATGTGTCGTCGTGAACCAGTTCCCATCCGTCGAGATATGGCGGAGGGTGGTGGCAAATGTGCCATAAAGTCAGAGTGCGCTCGTCCATGGCCGGTCGTTCGACGGCAATTCATTTATATAAAACCGTATGGCGAGCGACTCCGCCGAAGCCAATGCACTCGACGACCATGGTTGTGCGGCACATCTAACAGAAAGACTGAAGTAGATGGTCCCTTGGTCGGATGATTTTTGTAAACATCTGTGAAGTTGTATTATTCAAACGACTTCGGATGTTGTGCAAAACATGAACATCTTGTTCAAAATTAATGTTTGTTTGGCCTAGTCAATCGAAACCTTACTACGTAATTCCTTCAATTATACCAATAATGACAACATTTAAATGATAACCTCAATTAAACTATTGGCTTTTTAAATATTCAGTCGGTTTCGTAGTGGCTTTCTTGAGTAGCGATGTGAATCCATTGGAGTCAGATCTGCCGAGTAAGTCGCCCTGCTGTAGACGAAATGAAAAAAATTGGTTTCTCGTTCTATTCAATTTGGCCTCGTTGTGCAGCGCTGAGTCATGAAGGAATGTCTAAATTGCGTTGCCAAAGTACTGCTGTGCCACCGGAAGCACGATGCCCTGGAGAAGGTCTGGTTGATACTTCTTGGTTGAATTGCTTGCTTGCTTATCGGCATTACAACCCGATACGGGTCTTGGCCTCCCATCTATACTCCTTTGTATATGAAGAGTGAAGAGTAGCAGGCATAAACGATTTCGGGGTTTCCAGGGGCAATGTGGTTAGCACAGCACTCCAAAGGCAACATTTAACATCCTTCCTTAGATCATCGTTAGAAAATGATTGATGATTGTTCAACATTGAGCATTTACTCGTCTTTGAAAACAATATACTTAAATTAACAAGCACCGGCGCAAGCGTTTTTTTATTATTATTTTTTTGGAGCCTCACTCACTTGTTTTCAAAAGTGAAGCACTCTGCACTCTTCGTTGCTTGTATGCCTCGATGTTCACAAATTTCAAATTTCCGCTCCGATTCTCGATTCCTCCCAACCGGGCGGGTGCATATAACGGCATGGTAATTCGCGACAATCCTCAAAAGCGACAAAACTGTCGCCGAAATGACAATCGCAGCAACACGCATTTTGATTAGTAGCGAAATTTGGGCCATCGGCAATAGCGGAACGATATTCGCGGCAATACCTTCTGATTTTAGAAAGCTCTAAGCTGGCATGAAAATTGTCACGTAAACTATTAAAAAGTGGGTTTTCACGAACAATAATTAAAACTCCGGCTTCAGACTCAAAGGGAGTATAAACTAGATATAGTGGTAAAACTCCACCCGAGTAAAACTCCCCTTGTTGTAAAACAACATAATAACGTTAAACTCTCCCTAATTAAAACTTCAGCTTCAGGTTCAAAGGGATTATAAACTAGATTATGTCGTAAAACTCCACAGGAGTAAAAGTTCCCCTCGTATTAAAATAGCGTAATAACGTTAAACTCCCCCTAATTGAAATTCCGGCTTCAGACTCAAAGACATGAACTAGATTTTGTCGTATATCCGTCGAATATCCGTTTTTTCACACTGAAACAGATTCAAACTAGCATCTGTTTCAGATGCTGCCATAGATGATTTTTCCAAGACGCAGATGCTGTCATAGAAAAATTGATATTGCATGACTAAAAGATGCCTCAGCACGACATCGATCCTAAGCACACTGTTCGAACATATGAATCTACATTCAAGAGACTATTGTTGGCGTTATGGAGGTGCCAGCTGGAAAGTCAGACCTCAACCCGAATAAGAATTTCTAATAGCATTTTCGGTGTCAATTGTAAGGCCGAACATTCAAATCTTGGGTTGCTGCCTTCCAAAACGTTCCTGAAATATGGAACAGCCTTCCAGCTGTTGTCTCTAGGAAGAGGTACTGAGTTTGCCGGAATTATGTATAGAGATGATTGAAGTTCAGGGACTCCAGTAATAAGACATGGCGTTCATATTTCTCAGTCCGATCGATTTTATGGTTCATTCTCACTTCTAAATTCAACCGAGAGAACGAGGTCCACAATTTCCTCCAAGACCTTATTCAATGGGATTTCGCAGGGTTCTAGAGTGGGTCTGGAGAGATGTCACGTGTTCTTCTTTCTATGTCCGCCACATTTTCCAGACACAGAAAAATAAGTATTCCAATTGGTGTGAACCGGATGCCCGGACACGTCAACTAGCACTTCTTGGTTATATTCCGAGACTGAACTGAACAAAAACGATCAGCTATTCGTGCCACATCTGTTTTGGAGTTCTGTTAACAAATGTCATCAGGCCCAATTCTTCAAGGTTGCAATGGTCTTACAGCACCACATTTTCGATAATTACATTAATTACATCATTACATTAATTCCGCAGTAATTACATTCATTCCTTCTTAGATATTTTTCGAAAAGTGCCCGACATTAGCACCATCTCACTCTACCTTGGCGCGCATTATTTCCTCAGACCACAGCCAGCCCGCCCACCCGAATGCGCTGTTATGCGCGCGCACTAAACCAAATGGATTATTTGCAATAATGGTAATTTTGCCCCGATGACGTCGCCGTGGCCGCGGCACCGCGGAACTCGGCGCAATGAAACTGTGAGTGCGCGCGGACTTTGTTCTCGGCCCACATCGAGTGGTGGTGCCAGCGAGTGCCTGTGCCTGAGCCTGGTGTTTGTGCACGGCCAGGCGAAAAACTTTGCAATAGCACGTGAAAGGATATTGTGCCGTGCGCGAGCGGAACATCATGAATATTGGATGGCGATTGTTGGATTGTTCGCCGAGCGAATCACTGGCTGGAACCATGGAGTCGAGTGCGAATGAGTTTTCGTGCAGCATGAGATGCGCGATGCGACACAGCGACTGCGAGAACAGTGTGGAGTGTGGCTTTGTAATGTTCGAGTCAGATTCGTTTCAACCACTTTGCGGGTGCTCCCACGACAGTACTTCAAACCATTGAATTGCGTTAATTGCGCATACAATTATATAACACACTCGTTGTTTTTGCGCGGGTATGATGACTTTCCTTTATAAAAATATTGGAAATAAAAATCACAATCATTTTTGACGTCCTGTCTGAACCTACGGGATAAGGAATGGGGAGTGGGGAGTCCTCTTAAATCAAACGTGTAGTTCGGACCTGAACGATCACAATAATTGTATTTTCATCAAAAATGATCTTGGTAGTATAAAGTTGACCCCAAAAATGTCTTGAAAGAATGCACTGACCGGGTTTCATATCAACAGGTCCAATGGCTTTCAAGATTAAGGCATATTGAAATGTTTAACTGAAAGTAGACAAAAATGAGAGAACAAAACTATGTAATAGTTGGCTAGAATTAAACACTGAAAATATGGCAAAAATAATGGAAGTCGTTTCGCTCAATTCAATATTTGTCCGCTGGCTGCAGCCAGGAATGAAGCGCCAAGATGTCAAATCCGTCGCATTTCCTATGTACATGTACGTACATGCATGCATGTTTGACACGTGCGACAGACCGCAAATTTGTTTGCCCGCCGAAAGAACTGAAGTGGTTTCCTCCGCCCGAGAGACGACCGAGACGGGACCGCCCGAGACGACCGAGAATAGGATATTCAATTTCCACTCGCACGCCAAAGCACAAGTACACAGACACACACACACACACACACACAATAACAGAGAGACACGTAACGGGACGTGCGATTCATATGTCAGCATCGTCGTCGCGCGGAATCAAATGCATAAACATTTATACGTATAAAGTGAAAATAGTCAGACACGAGTTCATGCCCGCTCACATGCGCACATACCGCACATTTACAGCATGGCGCACGCCATTCATCTTCGTATATTCAATTCATGCCATGCGAGAAGCGCACGCAGCCAGCGCAGCCGGCGGTTTTGCCCCCGAAATATATATATGGCATGAATGTTCATACGGGGGCGCGCGCCAACTGGTTGAAAAATGGCATGTACTTGCGCTGATATGTTGTGGGATTTTCGGAGAGAGAATAGATTACAAAATAAGAGCTCTTTGAACATTAATTACTATTTATCGTGCTGAATAATTTTAATTTCTTTTTTTTGCACGGATTAAATCGTAATAACGTAGACAATTGCCGATTTTATGACGTCGAAAATTGCATTTCCGACACCATGAAGAAAATACCATTTAATAATCTATTTTGAAGTTCGGCATACTATCTGAGTTGTAACGTGCACAAAATGTGCAAGTAAGTAAATATTAAATGCGTAACGTCACTTCCACTTGTATTGCATTTTCTACGCTATTTTTAACGTTTCTCTCCTCCATCTGGGTTGCTCCCCTATTTATATTTACACGATTGACGTCATTTTCGACACATTTTCATCTTCTACACCTTTTTCGACAGATTTTCATTTTCTACGCAATTTTTTACACAAAATGGTTGAAAAATGTAGGTTAAACATCTTTGCAAATTTAAATTTGCAATGTAAATCCAGCTACAGAACTCTCGAACTTTAGCGACACGACTCGAAAACGAGACGAAATCGCGTGTGGTTGTTGTTGTTGTTTAAGCGAGACAACTTACTCACTATTGGCAATTTAAATCCAAAAGTGTGTGAAACGACTCGTGCACAATTTCACCGGCGAATCGAATTAGAGAGTCAAGCGAGTGAGTTCTCTCAAATTCGAGTCGCCTCAACAATAACCACACGTGATTTCGTCTCGTTTTCGAGTCGTGTCGCTAAAGTTCGAGAGTCGCGCAGCTGGAACAGTAAATGAGTTTTCATTTCAGCATGAGTATACATGTCAAATTTTCATACAAAATACAGCTCTTTCGAACAGTTTCATATTTATTTCATATTTATTTGTCTGGTAACTAATCATGTTATGCTGAAACCATAAATCAAAATTAAATACGCCGACATGTTAAATTTTCTAATCATACTTTGATTTTCGCACTCGTCCGATGATCAATTCAGTTCTAACTTTCAAGAGTTTTCTACATCTTCATTCGAAATATACGTATCAAATTTCATCATCCCACGTAGCGCACACATAATAGTCCGCTTGTATGGCCAAAACATACACACTCTCGCTCGCTGTCTGGTTGTATGTGTGTGTGTAGTCCCATTCATGCATGTGCCGTGAGAATGGGAGATAAAATTCACGGTGTGTTAACCTATTTTGAAAGTTGCACACGACCATCCTCAACCACCCCCCCGAACTCACGAGTGTCTACTTCGTTCACGCATTCGCATTCATACGACCGAACCCGAAGCGTGCGAGCGTGCGCGAGTTCGTTCCATTCACATTTGCGCTCGACGTTCGCACACGATCGAGCGCAAACGAGCTGCAGCACCGAGGGACGAACCCATTAACATCGGGCAGCCGTTGCCCGCCCGCCCGACGCCGTCACCCGGCTTCCGCGTCCGCCACCGCGCGTTCATGTGTTTACAAGTGTGTGTGTGTGCGTGTGAGTGAACGCTTTCATCGACTGCGGCGATGCTTGGCAGTCTGGTGGCAAATGCGATTCGTTCGCTATTCGTTAGCTCACATTTGTACACACATACATACAGTGGCGTGGCTAGGATTTTCCGCTGTGGGAAGTTTTCAGAAATTTCCGACGGGAAGGCACCATATTCCTAATTCATAAACTATAATCTAATATCTTCAAAATGTACTTTCAATACGACTTACTATGAATACGATTTTCGCTATGATTTTGTATAGAATGTGAGCGTATAGCGTATGTACTGAACGTGTAGGCACACCGCAACACAATTAAGACGTTGAAAACGTTGAAAAGACGAAGAAAACGTTGCCAACGATTCTAACATAATGACAGAACTTGCGGTCCGAATGACCGAGTATTTAATTCGATATGTAAATCGATTGTATGCAATTCAACATGTATTGCATTCTGGGAACAAAAACAGTCAAACAAAAACAGTTTCACTTTTAGAAGAAATAATAAATTTTACATCGTGACCATGTTACTTTTAAATGTATCCAGCAAAGCACAATTCTATTTAGATCTAGTCTATACAATTACATCTTCTCCAGGTCTTGGGGTGTTTAAAACCCTAGAACACCCAGAATACGCCACTTGAACCCACTCACGGACACAAAGTGAGAACAGCACATCCAGACCAGCTACACACACTCACAAAACCGTTCACCGGAGCGCAGGGCGACATTTCAAACGACAATTTATGAAATTCGTTTGAGCATAGCGTCGACAAAAAATATAACCCACTCGATATGCTCGGATGTTTTTCCATACACCATTAGCCATCAATTTTCATATGGATGCGGTCGGTTTTTTCTCGCCGCATCACCATCAGACATTGTGCCCGAGTTGATCTACACGTTCATCGAGCAGAACGTGCGCCCCGGTCCGCATATCTCGCTGAAATGCTCGGCCACCGGTTCGCCACCGCCACAGGTAAGTGCCCCCGTTTTTGTTCAGGTTCAACGCCGGTCACACAGCAATTATATAGTCCAACAAAGGACCGTCATCATAACACAAAAAACACCGTTTTTTGTTCGGACACAACACGCAGTTCACCTGGCTGCTCGACTCGCAGCCCATTCTCGACGTGTCGGCGCTCCATCGCTACGCCATCGGGCAGTTTGTGGACGCCGCCGGCGATGTGATCTCGCACCTGAACATCTCGCACGTGCGCACCGACGACGGCGGTCTGTATCGCTGTGTGGCGGGCAATGCGATGGGAACGGCGGAGCATTCGGCGCGGCTGAATGTTTATGGGCCGCCGTATGTGCGGGCTACGGGTCCGATCAAGGCGGTGGCCGGTGAGGCGTATCGCATGCACTGCCCGTTTTCGGGGTATCCGATTGAGTCGATAGCGTGGGAGAAGGGGAGGCAGGAGATAACGTCAAGTAAGTTGGTTGATGTGGAATGTGGCGTGATGGAGATCAGAAATGATGGAGAATGTGCTGAGACTTGAACATTCCATATTTACGGTTAAAAGAAAAGTTTGTGTAACATTGAATTCATTCCGATACTCTTCTGACTCCGAATCTAACGAATTTCGAAAACAGTTCGTAAATTGACCATTCTGCTGCGGAACGCTCTTACTTCAGCGAGACGACTCGAAAACGAGACGAAATCGCGTATGGTTGTTGTCATCATCATGTTTTGGTGCTACAACCCGAAGTTCTTGACCTCCCTTGTATAGTACTCCATTTGTATTCGAAGAGTAGCAGAGCTTCGTAACCGGTTTCGGATTTGAAAGATGACATGTGGTTAGCACATCGCTCTAAAGAGTAAACCTAGGCAACGTTTAACATCCTTCCTGTGGATCATCGTGTTGAGAAAAATCCAAAAACTCACTCGCTCACGAGATTTGAAGCCGGGACCTCCCGCTCGTGAGGCAAGCACTTTAGGCGACAGGCGACATGAATTTGAGAGGACTCACTTTGTTGACTCGCTAAAGCGAGCCGCCGAGGAATTGTGGACGAATCGTTTCACGCACTTTTGGGTTTGAATTGCATATAGTGAGTAGTGAGTAAGTTGTCTCGCTCAAACAAAAAACAACAACCAACAACAACAAAAGTTAGAGCGCTCCGCAGCTCTTCTCTGTCCTCCGAATAATGGAAGGCATCATTTATATTTTATAATGTATCAAACTTTAGAGCATTGCACCAGGTAATGATTGCTCGGCATGATTGATCTATGAATTTTGATACTTTCAACTAATAAATCATTTCTGACTTTTGGTTCAGTTATTTATAGCACGATATCGAGAACATAACTATATTTTGGATCTTCTCACTCGTTCCAGTAAACGGTTCTGGTTGAATGAAGTATATTCATGATGTTATTATTTAAAAAATTGAAAAATATGTAATAGCACGAAATTCAATAAAAGTCTATGGAAACTTCATCCTTCATCAGCCTGTGCATGAATATTGCGAGCGGAATTCGACTCGCAAAACACCAAATAAGATCCGCGACTGCCTTTCCAATAACCATGTCCAAATCCCGATCCGTACCGCCATGCCTCGCCGCAGACTCCCGCTACGAAGTGGCCAGCGCCTCGCAGGGCGGCCACCTCAAAGTCTTCAGCGTCGACGCCACCCAGGACGCGGGCGTCTACACGTGCATCGTGCGCAGTCGCGCCGGCGAGGAGGCACGCCGCGACATGCAGCTGTCCGTCAACAGTCCGCCGGTAATCGAGCCGTTCGCCTTTCCGCGGAACCTGCAGGAGGGCGGACGCGCTCAGGTTACCTGCGCTGTTTCGGCCGGCGATATGCCGGTGTTCTTCCAGTGGCGCAAGGACGGCGCTCCGCTCGGCCTCGGGCTGCAGGTCACCGAGAAGAAGGACGAGTTCTTCACGCTGCTGGTCTTCAAGGACATCAGTGCCCGGCATAGTGGCCATTATACGTGCTACGCGACGAATGCGGCGGCCAAGGTGAACTACACCAGTGAGCTGTTGGTGCGCGTGGCGCCCAAGTGGGTGGCGGAGCCAAAGGATACGGCACTGATGCTGGGCAATGCGATGGCGATCGGGTGCCGGGCCGAAGGGTTTCCGGAGCCGCGGGTGACGTGGCTGCGCGGCCAGGACAAGAGTAGCAAGGAATTCCGGCCGGTGGTGGGGCTGAGGAACAGCTCGTTGCTGGTGGACTTTGCGACGGAGGAGGACGAGGGGTATTACATGTGTCAGGTGGAGAATGGGGTGGGGGCGGAGCTGAAGAAGATAATTTACATCAATGTGAATGGTGAGTGTGCGATTGATAGCATAATGTTTGGAATAGTGTTCTGTATAGTTACTCTTAGGTATGTCTCTCTAAGTCTATCTTTAACTATCATGACCGATTTAAAGTTATGCTTTTTCTATTCAGCGTTGTTTCGGATTAGTCAGATTCAGTTTGTCGAATGACACTGATCAATTTTCTCTTCACAGGAACTATTCATGCAAAACAATATATCTTTTATAATTGTAAATAATATATTTCTTGATGTTGTATACAGGGGTCGAGGTATTAAGTGTTACCAACTTCACGTGTCTATAGAAGCTGAACCTATGTCATATCGGGCTGTTTTATCTCGAAATTCGTGTCTTAATGTGTCCTTGATATTCTGTTAAAATAGTTTTGTTCCAAGTTCATCGCTGGATAAGATATGGATAAACAAGTTTAAACGTTACGGAGACATATCTTTCTTTTCTTTAAAATGGAAACTAGCGTTCGCGCATTCCAATTCCAGACTGATAACTTAAATTCGGTATATTCTTTCAGATTATGGAATAATGATACTAAAGGCTCCGCAAAACATACAAATAGATGTCGGAACCATTCTAGGTAGAACATTTAGAACGAAAAGTGGCCAGCGAAAAAACAAGGGCTATCTTCGAATCATATTTTTCTCGCGTGTATGCTTGAAAACTTATGTGTTTACGTTAACATCGTCAATAGCATCAAACTATGCCTGTTCGTAGGGACCCACTTGGTTTAAATAAATGCCACGATGTCATGATGAAGTGTACGTTATCGAGCTAGAAACCCAGGTTCCGGAGTAACACTACATACCTCGCTTACTGTGGATTGGAATGACAGTTTTGTGTCATAAATAATAATTCAATTTTACCACAATCATCCAATCTAACGCGCCCTCACGTAGGTACAATATAACTTGATAATGCGTTTAGAAATGACATCGAATTTCAATGCTGTATAAAGGTTTGCCCGCATGTTCTATTATATAGTACCGACTATCATCCAACGCTTCATATTATCATAATTATAATTAAAATATGAAACAATAATGCATATTGCGCACCCACCATCCGCAGAACCCGCACGCTTTGACCATCCGCTCGCCAACGTTTCGTCCAAACGCAACGACGCCATCACGCTGAGCTGTCTGGCCAAAGGCGACGAACCGCTGAACATCCTGTGGTCGCACAACGGTGCCCGCATCGATCTGAACAACTACAGGTCGGTCCGTCGGTCGAATTGGATATATAATATGAAAACAAACACAAACCGACGATTGTGATTGGCTAATTAAATTTCCGCATTCCGCATTCGCGGCAGAGAAACTTTTATGCAAATTAATGTTTGTGCATGGTATATTTCGAGTTTGGCGCGCAATCATGTCATATGCGTTGTTATTCTGATGCTCGTTGTTGTTCATTTCACCGAAGTCGATGGCCGCACGCCGCACGCAGTCAAAATGTGTAACATGGTTTCCGTGTTATTTTTGCATGTAACGCTGCCGCTGGTTTTGGTGCTGACGATGCTGCCGCCGATTCCATGCTGCTGCTGTTGCTTTTGTGCTACTACCCCCGATTGCTGCTGGCGGCTGGCGCGATGCTGCAGGCTAAATATAGCCGAAATGAAAAGCGGCGACGGTGTTAATTCCCAGCTATCGATTAGCCGATCGGATCGGCACGACTCGGGCCCGTACAAATGCACCGCCGAAAATCCGTTCGGCAAGAGCGAGCACACCATTTATCTGGCCGTTCAAGGTAATTTATCTTTTATGCATGCACGCGCACTCGAGTTGAACTCTCGCTCGCTTGGCGTCGGCTTTGAGCGATTGCATGTTTGCGTTTGCTCACTGAATCGAATTCGGCCGGATGGCGGCCGCCACGCATAGCTTCGGACGTAAAACAATAACGTGTTTAATTTGCACAAAAAAGTGCAGAAAAAATTACAACGCGTCGTAATAAATTTGAATTTCTATCCGCTACATTTACGTCCCTTTCTTCGGTAGCGAAAACATATCGTTCATTGAATTGGGATCCGATTCGATTCGTTTGTTTGTCTTTGAGTGTGAGCCATTCGTCACAGTTACGAAACTAGAGCACCGTGTCTGACGTGTCTGTCGTCCCAAACGACTGGCCCGAGACGAGTGCAAAGTGCAATCAAATCTCTTGGGCATGCGCACGCGAGAGTGCATCAATTCCGAATCGATATGGCATGTGTTCACCTTCGCGTTTGACTTTTCCACCTCCATTCCGACATCCATCCACCCATCCACCCTTTGCCATGACACGCACCCCCGCGCACAGAACGCCCCGACACCCCATCACACCTGGAAATCGTCGAGGTGAGCAGCCGCTCGGTCATGCTCTCCTGGCGTCGCCCGTTCGACGGCAACTCGCCCGTGCTCAGTTACATCGTGCAGTATCGACCGCTCGTCCGTCTGCACAGCGGCTCGCTGCACCATCATCACTCGGGGGCGACGGGGCCGACCTCGAACGGAGTGGCTCATCGGCTGCATCCGTCTCTGGACGGATCGACGGACAGTGACAGCAGTGGCGTCATTCCGCATATGCCGGCCGATGAATGGCAGTCGCCGGCGACCGTCAATCTGACACTGCCCACAGTGACGAGCAGCCTCAGCAGCAGCGGCATGCGAACCGCCCTCGACGGGAATCCACGCGAACTGGCCACGCTGGCCGGACTGCATCCCGCGACCACGTACATGGTCCGGATGCTGGCGGTCAATGAGATCGAGCACAGCTCGTACACGGAGCCGGTGATAATTAAGACGCGCGAGGAGGCACCGGCGGAGGCGCCGCTGGCCGTGCAGGTTCAGGTTGGCGCGAGCATTGGAGAGCTGGTGGTGACGTGGCAGCCGCCTCCGAAGGACTCGTGGAACGGGGACCTGATTGGGTACATGATCAACTGTACGGAGGAGCGGCACAATGTGAACTATATTGGGGCGTCGAATGAGACGCAGGTGCGGAAGACGGTGCGGGTTGATGGATTTGCGACGACCAAGGCGACGGTTGGGCGGTTGAAGACGTTCAGGCGGTATGCGATTAGTGTGAGGGCGGTCAATGGTTACGATGCCGGGCCGTGGAGCGGGCTGGCGTTCGGGACGACGTTGGAGGGAGTGCCGGAGGCGCCGCCAAGGAATGTGACGTGCTCGGCGCTGTCGTCGCAGAGCATCAAGATTGCGTGGTCGGAGCCGGGGCTGCAGTTCCATGGTGGCGTGATATTGGGGTATAAGATCGTGTACAGGCCGCTGGTGCAGGAAAGTGAGTAGAGTTTTGATGTCCTCGCATAGCCTGCTATAGTATTTGGTATAATAAAACACATTCGTCTCCTGCGCCTCTTCCAACTTCATCAGTCGACCTCACATCCAGCAACGAAATCAAACGTACTTCGAACCTCGAAACCTACCTGCACGCCCTCTACAAAGCAACCAACTACTCGATTCGAGTGCTCGCCTACACGACGGCCGGCGACGGAGTCACCAGTGATCCGGTGTATTGCAGCACCGAGGACGATGTTCCCGAACCGCCGGCCGCCATCAAAGCGGCCGCCCTGACGGCGGACTCAATCCTGATCTCGTGGCTGGCGCCGAAGCACAAGAACGGCCTGATTCAACACTACACGGTGTACAGTCGCGAGGCTGGCAAGAAGGGTCAGGCCAAGAGTCACATGGTGCGCGTCGACGAGGACGGGCAGCCGTCGTCGTTTGAGGCGCGCAGCATGGGCGAGAATCAGATGTACGAGTTCTGGGTGTCGGCGTCGACGTCGGTGGGCGAGGGCGAACCGACGTCGGTGGTGGCGCAGGCTACGAACACCAGGGGTGAGTCTGACTTCTTAATCCATGTAATGCCACTTCTGGAGTAGATACTAAACGAAGACGAATGTCCATTGCCACAACTATCAATGGGAACCACTCCCATTCGCGAATTCTCCGTCACTTCGCAGCTCCCGCTCGCATCGCATCCTTCTCGCAAACCGTCAGCCGACCGGTCGGCATCCAGCTCACCCTTCCCTGTCTGGCCGTCGGCAATCCGACGCCGCGTGCTCGCTGGTTCACGCGCGATCGCCCGATCACGTTCAGTCCGTTCTACGATGTCGGCGCCGATGGCAGTCTGAAGATCCACGCCGTCGAGCAAACGCTCACGGGCAACTACACGTGCTCGGCGAAAAATCTGTTCGGCGAGGATCAGGTTGTGTATCGGGTGGTGGCTATGCGACCGCCGCAGCCGCCGCAGATCAGTGTGAACTTTGCGGCTGCCGATAGTATCCGAATCAGTTGGGAGGCGTCGGACGATGGAGGGACGCCGATTCAGGGGTATGTGCTGCATCATCGCGTGGGAGCGTCAGCAGCTCCGGGAACGGTCGTCGCGACTAGCGCATCGGATTGGGTGCGCGCCGATCTGACGGCCGAACTGAAGGCCTACACGATGGTTGGGCTGAAGTGTGGCACGCAGTATGTGCTTCGGATGTCGGCGATGAATGGCGTAGGCGACGGGCAGCCGAGTGAGGAGTTCAATGTGTGGACGAAGGGGAAAAGTGAGTAGCCTACATCTGTCATAATTTTTTCCTTCTTTTTTCACTGGAAAAATTCGTTCAACGATAACAATCTCTCTGCAGAACCCTTCGAACCCGACGAGAACGATCTTATCCAAACAAACTCCAGTTGCATTCACCTGAACCTATCCGCGTGGAACAACGGAGGCTGTCCGATATCCCATTTCTCCATCGAACACCGCCAGCTGGGCGATATTCGCTGGACGGTCGTCTCGTCAGACATCTCGAATGCGGACGACAATCGCGACAGTCTCGATTTCTGTGACTTCCTTCCGGCCACGTGGTATCAGTTGAAAATGTCGGCCAGCAACGATGCTGGCCGAACGCTGACCACGCTGAATTTCGCGACCACAAACATGGCTGGCGAGAAGATTCCGGTGCCGCAAGTGTTTCCGGGCCATGCGGGCAGGGGAGATGGGATGGGAGATTCGGTGAGCGGAGTGCTGATGGATCAGTCGGATTGGATTGTGGCGAGCACGGTGGCGATGTCGGTGACGGTGGCGTCGTTTTTGATGTGAGTCGCTGATGAGGTTGACGCACTTTGTAGATAGAATTCAGTTTACTTCATTGTTCATATCCGCTCGCAGTTTCTTGATCCTCAAGCATCGCGGTTATCTCTGCGGTCCGATCTCCACCGGCTACGATTCTCGAACGATGGGCGACAAGGACGGCGTAGGTGGCGCCGAACATCAACACCAGCTCCATCTGCACCAGCAACAGCAACATTCGTTGCAATCGCATCACCAGCCGCCGCATCATCACGGCCAGCAACAGCAACTGCTGCATCTCAACCACCCAGACGATCGGATGCTGCGCAACCAGCAGGTGTACAGTGCGTCGCCGGTGAAGACGATCGTCGACAAGTGCAACGACGACGAGGAAATGTACGAGATATCGCCGTACGCGACGTTCAGTGTGACGGGTGGACGGACGCAGCAGCAGCAACAGACGAAAACACCGACGCGAGGTGTGCAGACATCGACGCTGGACTACACGGTGCAGTTCAAGACGTTCGGACATCCGGAGGGTGAGATGAATCTGAACGCCACGGACTATCCGATGGCGAGTGGCGGCGGAGGGAGTCGTGGGAGCGGACATGTGAAGGGCAAGTCGAGCTGGCACAAGCAGCGTTATGTGAGCAATGATGGTGAGTTCAGAGCTTTGTTATAACTTGATTTAGATGTTAGATGGAGGAACTGGATAGCTGGGCGAGAGCTCTTCGAGATTCGAGATCATAGGTTATCTAGATTCCTCATTATCCAATCCAGGCGTCTACACCGACGACTCAACCCTCAGCAAATCTATGACCCTCATGATGGGCAGCACCCAGCATCGTGCTGCCACAGCCGCAGCCACAGCAGCTGCCACAACATCATCCTCCTCGTCAGGCGGCAAACACTCCCGCACGCATCACTCGCATCGCACCCTGCCTCCGGACACCGACGACGGATCCGACACCAGCGTCAGTCCGGTGAACGAGTTCTCCAACACGCCAACCTACCGAGTTCCCACAAAATCCAGCGGAGCCGCCGTCTGTGGCTCCGGCCGCAGTAGCCATCCCTCCGATGGGATGCAAATGTTCCGACCGGACTCCAGCACCGAGTCGAACAACGGCGATCAGTCGCCGCTGCAGGAGCGTCGATCCGTGACTACGGCAGCGGGAACGCCGCGTCATGTGATGTCGGACCAGCGGTCCGGCGGCGGTGGCCAGCGGCGCCCAGCGAAGCCGCCGAGGGAGCATCTGGCGGATTCGGGTCGGACTGTCAGTAACAACAGGTAGTTCAGGTACCTAAGCCACAGTCGAGGTCCCCGGTGTGGTTGTTGAATGGATGGGAGGAGTGTTTGAATTGTTCTTTAGATTGCGTATGAACCGAATGAACCTATCCAAATAGGGATTGTCCACACACATCAACACATTGACCACACATCGTCATTGTATTGGATGCTCATCACATGTCTCCCGATATCAGTTTCGACAGTGAAGCCTATCTGCGCTTCCATCCGCCCAGCGGCTTCTCTGATTCACGTGAGTTCAGCGAGGCGGAATGCGATCGCGAGCGCGCTCTGGATTTGGAGGTACAAAGTGTGCTGGCCAGCGGCGGTGTGGCGACCACAACCGTAAGCGTCGTGGGCGATGCCAAGGCGACGGGTGAGGAATTGTCTGCACTGCTGGCGAGGTGAGTTTTCGTGTGGTTTTATTGCTCTGTGCGAACGTCGGTCGCAGACCAAACTCGTTATTGCCTCGACATTCTTCATTGTCGGTGATGCTGCATGAGCACAATGCAAGGTGCAGAGGCTACATTGTATTTTACACAATTGTCGCGATATGTATTAGTGCATAGCATCGCCAGAATTGAAGAGATAAAGCGAATGCATTGTGCTCATGCTGTAGACACGCGAACCAACCTCTGAAAGACAGACATTTTTCGTAAGCTACTCTAGATACTCTTTGCACGAACATCCGTCACGCGAAGCATCACCGTAGAATTCCATTTCGCGTGCATCACTCAACCCTGCCCAGCCCAGCCTGTTTACACTAGCCTTTTTACCTTTTCTTGTCTCCCCAATACACCCGTTCTTGTTTTTTTTTCGGTTGGTTTTCTTCTGGATTCTTTGTGCTACCCCCGCACGAACCTGCTACCACATATCTAGATACAAGTAGCTTAGCACCACCACCGCCACCAATACCATCGCAACCACCGATACCACCACCTCCAGCGCACTCGGCTTCCACTACGACTAGCGCCGATGCTCACTGACGCAGCACGACTTCCGCCAATGCACACGGCCAATCCAGTAGGTAGTGCGAAGCATCCACCCAACCACCCCCCCACATAGCAACCCAACTCCAACAAACCCCGCCACCCGATCAGCTCCCGACAATGTTGTATGTCATGTGGAACGCGCGATGCGGCAGCAATATTGCCCGTGTCTGAGGAGCTCGACGTTCAGCTCTATGCACACACACTCGCACATATACACTTGCACAGAGAGAATACGCCGACACATTGGTACGACGTAGCCCCGAACGTAGCCGAGCATGCAAGCAACAATCCACCTTACAACCACCACCTCCGCCCCCCAAACTCGCCATTCACAACACCCGTTCAACACACGAGCATTCGTAGCTATGCTGTGTGGGAGTTTCATGTGAGCTGTGTGAATGATAGTGGCGTATGTGATGTATAGTACACTCTTCTCCATCACTGGTGTTACATTGTTGAA
>JANTBZ010095869.1:0-40364 GCA_024741255.1 Exechia fusca | reverse complement strand
GTTTGGACTGAATATGGATCGCCCGGTCTTTGCGTCCGGGTACAGTCTGGGATTCTGCCCAGGACTCGATTTTGCATTACGGGCACGGAACAAAATTATTTTTTTCTTCAATGATACTATATGGGAATGTTATTTACATTTGACTAAAAAAATTCCATTACGATATTGTTAATTTGTTCGAATGATAAGTGCAAAATTCAATGGCCAATAATTCTAGTATTTGCTTATCCACAATATCTAGTGGATTGTTTTCCTTGACCGAACATAAAACACAAACTATTTGAACTGAGGATTATACTGAGTATTTTTTCAAACGATTTTCATGGATATAAAACTGCACAATTAATTTGTTTGTGACAAATTGTCCCTTCTCCTACGAACCGAAAAATACATGTTTTATAATATTCAGCCGGGTAGAAAATTCGCGTTCACGCACAAACACGCTCATTCACCGTCGCAATTATTTTCGGTGCAAGTACATAGACGTGCGAACACTCAGTGCAGCAACAACACCCAGAGAGTCAGCAGCGAGCAGTTGTGATTAGGCGTTGGAGCTCGTCGGGTCGTCGGTCGGTCAGCGCCTCAGCGCTTGCAAATATCATTCATACATAGTTGGTGCAAACGAAAATCGCGTCGGATTGTTAAAGATATATAGTTTATGTCGTCGAGGTCTCTCGGTCGTAATAGATAACTAGGAAACACTGTGCCCTGTGCCCAAGACTTTCGATCGGCATTGGGCAACATTTAGGCCAAATAAGCTAATTAGCAACACGGCGGAATTGTGATTGAAACTAATCAATTAACATTCTTCCGATCCTTCCGATTACAACCAATCAAGCCAATTCTATTGCACCTATCGTCTATACTAGAGATGATATCGATTTTTCTTTTGCACCCATTGTGCGTGTGTGCAGACCCAGACACACAGACACAATCACGCTCGTCTGCGCATCTGTTTGTCCGATTCAACCGTCTACTGACGATTTTCTATATACATAGTTGATTTGTACAATAACATATTAAATCCGCCCACTCTTGCGATTGCGTCCGATGATAATAACATGAAACGGTGTTAATATAAGTGGAAAACTTTTACTTCTCGTCTCGCTAGTCTGCATCGTGTAGTTTTTCATTACGGAAATGCCACCCATTCATTATTATTAGACCGTGAGCATTTGTGTGTGCGAGTGTTGTCGGGTCGTCGACAAGCGAATCTGCAACGATGCTGGCCGATTGCAGTGGCAGTGCGGCGAGCAGCAGCAACAACACGCTCACCATGTCAACGGCCCAGTGGATGCGACGCACCGGCAGTGGCGGGCTGATTGGCGTCGGTGGCGCCACCGGCTATCACACTGACTGCAGCGACGACGAGCTGGAATCATCGTCGGTAAGTGTCGTGCGGTGCATATGCATATGGATATGATACACGCATACACATAACACTCACGACATACGTTGAATAATACCTGCGCGTGCGCGCGTCTACTCATTTACCTGTCTAAACAGCCGTCGGCTATTTGTCGCAGTCGATTTGTTTCACCTACGACACTTGAACAAACGTGCAAACTCCGCAACGTTCTTAACCTACTAACACACACACACACACAGTCGCTCACATAAAACGGAACGTAGAAACGATTAGCGATTACTTACTACTACTACATACTCTCTATGTTGTATGTGTGGAAAGTGTATGTGCGGAAGTAAGGTGTCCATGTTCATATTTTATACATGTGTGCGAGCCGTATGCCCTGAAAAATGGCCTTTTGTTTTTGGTATTCGAAACGGTTGTCTTGCTGTAGGCAATTCAATAAAATATTCAGACGATGATTGCAGAAGGTTGAATTAGAAATAGTCCACCATCGCTAGGTTGAATGAGCAGTTTTTGTTTAGCTAGAGCTCGTTGGTTTGTTTTATTGTCGTATCAATCCAAACAATCGTGTTACATGCGACGATGACCATGAATCAACCAAATTTCTATTCACATGTTCGTTATACCTATATGCATGCACTGTAATATTGCTGTGCTCGCGTATGTGATACAACGAACGCTAAATTATGATAAGACTCACATTCATATACACACTTCACACGATATTATAATTAAAACTTGTGTTCAATTCGGTTGCGATCTCTGAATTAGCACTCGTACGTGCTGGAACGCGTCCAATCGGATCGCTTGCCGCACACCAAGCCCGAAGAGGATCGCCGACGACGAACCATCATCGTCGAGAAGAAGAACAACTCGTACGGCTTCACGCTGCAGAGTTATGGTATCCACTACAAAAAAGAGCAGGAGGTAATAACGCGACGCTGTTCTATCCCATAAACAGACAAATATACTCATCAACACCACCTTCTGCTCTTCCGCAGATCGAAATGATCACCTACGTCGACTACGTCGAGTACGACGGACCGGCCTACCGGTCCGGCATGCGCGAGGGCGACGTCATCCTGTCGATCAACGGCGCCGACATGGAGAAAGCGGACCACAAGACCCTGGTCGCCTTCATCAAGGGCTGCGACCAGCGCATGCGCATGGTCGTGCTGTTCGAGGACTGCGTGCGCAAAGTGGAGCTGCACATGCGCTACATCCAGCTGCAGACGGTGCTGCAGGGTAAAATGAACGATCTGGAGCGAACGTGCCTGCGCGAGCGCGAACTGCTCGAGGGCAAGTGGAAGACGCACAGTTTGCCGGCTCGCAAGAAGGCGACACCAACAGCAGCGACATCGGCGATGCCGACCGCAGCCTCTGGTGGCCAAACGACATCGGCGCAATCGGCCGAAGGCAACAACGGCGACGATGCCACCACTCCCGATGGCGATGGAGCCGCTGCGGGCGACACAGCGGCCGACACCGAACTGCCGCACGCCGAGCCATTCGCCGCGCGTCCAACCGCCCTGTCCACCGAGAACGTGCATCGAATGGGCCGCGGCGGCCACTATCAGCATCAATATCAGCAGCAGCAGCAACAGCATGGTTTGTTTGGAGCCTCGGCCGCCAGCGGCAGCTGGGCGAACGCGGCGCCGTTGCACCACTACATGCCGCTGCACCATCATCTGCAGTCGGCGGTTCACCATCACCACCATCAGCAGGCGCAGGCGGCGCACGTTATTCCGCCACCCGAACAGTTTATGCTCACCTATCAGTATCTGGATCCGCGTTGCCGGTACGTGCTGCGGCCGTCGGTGCTGCTGAGCGCCAACGGCAGTGGCGGCGGCGGCGGCGGTCATCACCATCATCATAATCACCACCACAACCATAGTCACCGGCAGCAGCAGCAACAACATCAACAGCAAACGTCCACCGGTGGCGCCGAGTACTATCACATGAATGTCGGCGGTGTGTCACAGCCGCCACAACCGGGAGCGCCCGGCACGCCGGTCGGTCAGTCGCCGGACGATCATCATCCACCAACGAATTTCGGTTCAAACGAGTCAACCGATGAGATTCTCAGCGAGGCTCGTCAGCAGCCAGGTGCTGCGTCGAAGCACTCCTCGACCATGCATCAGCATCGTCATCATCACCATCAGCAGCAGTCTTCGTCGTCGACCACCACCGAGGCGGCTGCTGCTGCAGCCGCTGGCAAGCAGTCGCACGGCAGCGGTGGTCGAACACTGAAGAGTCTGAGTCGCCACTGTCACAGTGGGCACTCGTGCAATCCGTGTTTGGGGCATCGCAGCAAGAGTAAATCTTCGGCGACGGCGACTGCGAGCAGTCCGGGCAATGGCAATGGGGGCGATAACGTGAGCTTAGAGGCGTACGATTTGGCCGGTAGTCCGGCGTGCTGTGATGCGCATTGCGTGCCGACGAGGTGAGTTTGTGAGGGCGGAATTTGAACGATAAAAACGTTCAATTCGATTTTGATTTTCGAAATGTTTTTTTGTGCAACAAAGAACTCCGAATTCTGAATATAGAAAGTTATTTACTTCATAAAAATGTTGAAACACAATTCGATTCATAAAACCGTTATCCGACAGGCACTTTCCATTTCATTCATATTCAATTTTATCTTGTCTCGCTATTTTGTTATAAACTATTCCCGCACAGACGCCGCTCGCGAGCGCACAAGGACCACCATCACCGGCACAAACATCGCGACAAAGACCAGAAGGCTGCCGCCGATCAACAACAGCAGCCGCCAGCACGCGCGCAACGTCCGCGCTCCCAATCGCACGTCGCCTCGCCATCAATGATCCATCACACCACAGCCGCCGCCACCGCACTCGCCGGCTACCAGCAGTCGGGCACACGCGCCTACGACATCACCGATGGCCTGGCCACGCACTGCAGCTTGCACTCGTGCGCACCAACTGCGACCAGCAGCATGCCACAGCAGCAGCAGCAGCACCATTCGCACAGCGGCGTCGCCCACCACCATTGCGTACAGCACGCCACGCTCGCCAGTGCGACAAGCGGCCCGGACAGTTCGGCCGCCTCGTACACGACTTCGCTCAGCACCGACACGCTGTACTGGGATCCGGCGGAGCAGGCGGGCGGCGGCGGCAAACATTCGCGCCAGCAGTCGACGAAATCGCGACACTCTGCCGCAGTCGCGGCCGCTGCCAATACGGGGACGCCACAGCAATACGCTCATCAGCAGCAGCAGCGCTACCACCAGCATCCCCATGAGACCGAGCCATCGTCGTCGATGGCCGGCACCAAACCGAAATCGTGGGACAATTTATCGATGAAGGGCATCGGCGGCTACGCGGCCGGTGGCTACGGCTACGGATACATGAGCACCGCCGATGGTGGTCAGCAGATGGCCGTTGCCGCGACAACGCGCCCGAATACGCTTGGCGGAAGTGGTGCGTCGTCGGCTGTTCAGCATCAGATGTTCAGCCAGCAGCAGCAGCAGCAGCAGCAGCCACATCAGCAGCAGCGCCACTCGATTCCGCGCAAGAATCCGTACGGTCGCTACTCGACATTCTCGGATGTGGAGAACTATGCGCCGCCGCCGTCGCAGTTCGTGCAGGCCACCATCACGACGACCACCATCACCAAGTCGACGGAGAACCTGATTGGCACCGGCGGTGCGGTGGGCGCACTGAATCACTCCAGTTCGAGTTTGCACTCGTGCGAGGGCTGCAAGCAGCAGCAGAAAACGGGACCGGGCAGTGGCAGTGTGGCATATGTGGCACAGATGCAGGCAATGTCGCCGGCCAGTCTGCTGATGCATCAGCAGCAGCAACCGAAGCATCACGATTGCCGTGGTTACTATTCGCACTTGCCGCGTGGCGAAGCCAATGGTGGTGGTGCAGGTGGATCACTGTCGAACAGTGCCACAAACACAATCAGTCGCAAGACGGTCGGAACCAGCGGTCACGTGGCGACCGTGTCCGAAGTGACGAGACTGTAATTGTGAGTGAGATAGAAGCAGAGACATCGCTACGGCGCTCCTTTGATCTAGGCAAAGATTCAGTCGGTTAGCAGCATATTTATACAAACAGCAGTCAGATATAATAAACAGGTAATTAAATTATTATTATTGTAGATAATCACGGTAGCGTGAGTAGCTTCTACATGGTCCGAAATGTTTACCAAAAAATATACGAACGAACGAAAAACTCAAAAATCCTTAATAAATAATTATATTACTGTATCTACGCCAAACAAAAATGATGCCATATATGAAAATAATATCTTGATCGAGCACAATTTGTAATAGAGAACGTTTACAAACTTTGTATGCCTAGCGTGTAGTTTTAATCCCATCAAATGTGTTCAATAAGTCGGGAATAGCCAGATGATACCACAATCACGCAGAATCGCTATTTGTCCGTATAAAAATTGTGTATTCGCATCGAAACTCCGTAGACAACATAAATAAATGACACTCAAATAAATCCAAAATTTGGCTCGTCGTATTTCCGTCGGTAGAGTATGTGTATAATATAGTAAAAAGGCCACAATACTATAAATTTATTCCATGTCAATGAAATCAAGTTGCAATCTACTTACAACGCGCTCGACGCCCCATCACCGTGCACTGGCCGCCATGGCAATGGCGCACCAAATGCCGGTTGCTGTAGAACGTCGTCTGGCAGCCGGTGCACGAGAACTGCGGTCGCAGCCAGTCCTTCAAGCCGCGATGCTGGGCGCGCAGATGCGACACCAGCTCCGCATTCTGGGCGTACGTTTGCTTGCACAGCGCACACTGGAACGGCTGTTCCGACACCGAAATTCGCCCTGCCAACGCAGCCCCTGCGGGCCCCGCAATCCCATTGTCCGCCGATCGCAGTCGCAGCGGTGACGCGGCCGCCACCGCCGCCGACGTCGTCGTCACCTGTCGCACCGTTGCCTTCCAATTGTCCATCTGCGTGCGTCCCGCCGCCATCGGCAGCTCCATCGCCCCATGGTCGTCCAGCAGACCGATTGGTGTGCTTGTGATCAGCGTATTGGCTCCGCTGCCCGTCGCCGCGGTTGCATCCCGGCCGCCGCCCGTCACGCGACGCACAAAGCCAAACGGATTGCGCAGCAGTCGCAGACTGCTGCTCTTCTTGATGATGCCGCCGCCGCCGCCTCCACCGAGGCGCGGTGACAGCGCCGCCATGGCGCCCGACATCGGCGACACGGTGCTGCCGTGCTTGGTCGACGGATCGAAGCGCAGCTCGCGGCGCGCGGACAGCGATCGCTTGACGACGTCGCTCTTGCTGCGCCGGATGGTGACGAAGGGCGCCAGCGACTGGGAGGACGCGCGCTGCTTGACCGGGGTCTTTTTCAGGATTGATTTGATTTTCCGCGGCTGGCCGGCCATGCAGGAGGAGGAGGAGGAGGAGGTGGTCGAAGTCGTTGCCGTTGGCTCGCAGGCGCTCTGCTCGCCAGTCGTATTGCGTGCAGATCCGGCGTCATCGGTGCTCATCATCTGCTGGAACCAGCCGCTGAGGCCAGGCGAACAGCCGGCGTACAGGATGCTCGGCTCCAGCTGGCGCACGGCCGCCAGCCGTTCGGCGTTGCCCGACTGCTGTTGCCACAGCAGCAGCAGCTCGCTCCCATGATGGTTGCCAATGTGCTTGGGGATGAGACCGAGGTGATTGAAGGCCGCATTGCAGAACGGGCATTTGTGCTGGCACTGCTGGATGGAGCGCGAGAGGACGTCGTCCGAGTCGGCGGCCGCGTCGCCGTCGCAGACCTCCTCGTCGTCCGAGTCCTCGATGCCGTCGCCGGCCTGCTGGTGCTGCTGGTGCTGGAGCTGCTGGGCGATCTCTTTGCGGTGCTCGGCTTTCAGGTGGTCCTTGAGCGTGAACTCGAACATGAACGAGACGGCGCAGAACGGACAGAAGAGGGTGCGCGTGTGCTGCAGCGCTTCGGCGACCACTTGGCCGGCCGCGTGACTCAGGTTCATGTCGTCGTCGGCCATTGCGGACGGACAGCAGCACGTGTGGACAATGCGAGGATAACGCGAAGGGACGGTGTTTGTGAGCACGCACAAACACACACACACAGGCACAGGTACAGGTGTGAACCGGACAGGTATTCGATGTATAATGAAAAATTCTTGTGGCGCGTTTGTTTTTCACCGCGGATCGCGCCAACTTGAAATTTTTGAATGTGCATGTTTTTTTTCGTTTTGCCGCCACACCACAGATCAACTGTCAGAAACTTCACATGTGAAAATGTGAACGTACTCTTGAGAAGAAAAAAACACAGATATGTGCTCTGCTATACCGACAATAACAAAACGTTCTCTATATTGAATGCAGTCCCGCGGTTAGCAATGTGTATGAAAATCGGTATTCTCTTTTTTCGAGAAAAATTATAAATCTGGGAAGAAATGATTTAAAAATGGAAATATTTTTAACAGTGAATGAAATTCAAAAATAAATGTTGATGTTATCATGCATATATCATTTTATCTACGCATCATTTAATATGGTATTTAGCTTTGATGTGGAATGATATGTTTTTTATATGAATAGTAAAAACGGTGTTCAAATTTCACCTGTTGCTGTTATAGAGAACCGAATCAATTATCACGATAACAATATTTACATGTTAAAATCCGGGATTACCGAATCGCTTCTCCGGGAACTACGCCGCCATCTACGATCATATGCGTCGAGTATTGCTTTGTTTAGCCGAGAATTTGTGCGTCGCATTCGTCGTCTAGCGTCGTCGTCGTCGTTCGTCGTCTTTCATCGCTTATTTCGTCTCGCGTCGTTGTGAAACAAGTGTATTTCTTTTCCATAAACCTTGAAGATATAATATAGTGAACAATCGCAGACTCTAGAATCCAGAAAAGGCATTAAATCCGTCGAATTACAACTTGACGGTGTTGTTGTTCCGCTCACACGGGCGCGCACACAATCACTCACGTAAGTTGTAAACTGCGTTGTGCTTTTCTGTGTAGGAAGGCTGCACTGCTGGTTTTCTGAGCGCGCAGCTAAAAGTTATTTTGACCTGTGCCAGCAGTTTCATAACACCATAGGTCCAAGAGAATATATACACGCATACACGCACAGAGTCCACACACCTGAACATCATCAACATTTTTCCAAACCCAGCATCCGCCAGTCTGCTGACTGCTGACCACACTCCACGCACTACATACACACACACGCACGCACTGGCGAATACACACCTCAACCTCACACGTGTATATTTACAACGTTCACAGTCACACACTGCGAAGTACGGACCTCAAACTACGTCGTGCGTGTTGTTGTGTCTCGCATCGCATTACAAGAGATACAAACAAGCACGCGTCTTGAGCGTGTGTTATTGACCGTCGCTTTATCTACACATCATACACATAATATATATTATTCGTCATATCATATTAGCATCCAGCAGCATCCAGCAATCGCGCCCAGCACTCGACGCAACCACCCGGCAACAGGATGAGCCAAATGGGACGCACCGAGTTCGATACGAACAATTACTTTGTCAACTTCAACCAAGATTGCACGTACGTTTCACTCGCCAAATCAATTGGCTACCGCCGCGCATTATCACTTTGCCCGCACGGCCCCGGCGGCTGGCCGCTGCTGTGATTACGCCTTTCTCAACGCAATCGCTTTTCGGCATTTCTTCATCCCTCCGTCTCTGTCTCGCGCGTGCGTAAATCGCGTAGGTCTCTGGCCGTTGGCTCGCGACGCGGCTACAATCTCTTCTCGCTGGCCAGCGTCGACACGCAGGTGGACGAGATCCACAGCTCGCTGGGCGATGACATCAGCATCATCGAGCGCCTGTTCAGCAGCTCGCTGGTGGCCATCGTGTCGCTGAGTGCGGCACGCAAGCTGAAGGTGTGCCACTTCAAGAAGGGCACCGAGATCTGCAACTACTCGTACTCGAACACGATTCTGGCGGTGCGCCTGAATCGCGCCCGCCTCGTCGTCTGCCTGGAGGAGAGCCTCTACATCCACAACATACGCGACATGAAGGTGGTGCATACCATCCGCGATACGCCACCGAACGGCTCCGGGCTGTGCGCGCTGGCCGCCGACTCGGAGCACTGCTATCTGGCGTATCCGGGGAGTGCGCGCACCGGCGAGGTGCAGATCTTCGATGCGGTCAATTTGCACGCGAAGACGATGATTCCGGCGCACGAGTCGCCGCTGGCGGCGATGGCCTTCAATCCGGCCGGCACGGAGCTGGCGACGGCCAGCGAGAAGGGCACCGTCATTCGGGTGTTCAATGTGAACGATGGCGCCAAGCTGTTCGAGTTCCGGCGCGGCATGAAGCGCTGCGTGTCGATTGCGTCGCTGTCGTTCAGCACGTGCTCGAAGTACCTGTGCTGCAGCTCGAACACGGAGACGGTGCACATTTTCAAGTTGGAGCCGTTGGATGGTAGCGATGCGTCGGCGTTGGGAGTGAACGGGACGGGTGGCGGACAGGCGGGTGCTGGTGGTGGTGCGGCGGCCGGTGAGGCCAGCGGAGCGTCGGCGAAGGATGATTGGATGGGGTGAGTGAATTGAATCAGATGACCAGTGGAGCATATGTTTTTAATATAATAATAATATGTCCAGACTTATTAGAAAATCACAAACTATTGTCAAAGTACGAGGAAATCTTCATCTTTGAATAGAACGAAGACTGATTTGTTTTCACATCCAATCGATGTTTGGTCTAAAAGTGTCTATATATTGAATGTCCGCAGGTACTTCACCAAAACCGTGACCAGCTACTTGCCGCTGGCGCTGCCAGCTCAGGTCACCGACGTCTTCACGCAGGGTCGAGCTTTTGCGCTGGCCGCTCTGCCCGTGATTGGGCTGCGTCACACCTGCTGCATAACCACCATTCAGCGATCATTGAAGTGAGCATCCGATTTGTCCAACCTGCTTGCGTCTACAATTCCATATTGACTCGATTGCTTGCGTTTCCTCCACCCGACACAGACTGATGGTAGCTTCGCAGGAGGGCTATCTCTACGTGTACCAGGTGTCCGCCGAGGGAGGCGACTGCCGCCTGATCATCCGCCATGATCTGCGCAACGTCCACCAGTCGGTGGAGACGGCGCAGAAGTTCTCCTCGATCGAGGAGGCCGTTCTGCATGCCTCCTCGATGGACGTGCAGCCGGCCGACCTGTCGAATGGTATGTGGTATTCGCGGCGCCGCTATTGAGAGTGGCCGGCTGGCCCAGTGAGGCCACGCCACTCGAGTTGACAAGCACGTGTGTTAACAAGCATTTCTGTTTGTGTGTGTGTGTGGTTGTTGCTCGCGATGCTGTGTAGAATCGTTGCCGGTGGCGATTCCGTCGATGGCCGGCGGCAGCGGCGGTGGCGATGGAGATGGCGGGCATTCGATTGTGTCCGGTGATCGTCACTCGTTCGCCAGCGGAAGCGTGTCCGATGTTGACGAGGACTATCATGGCATGTAAGCGAGTCTACCGATTTGTTCGAGCATGCGCGGTGCAGCACACCAACGCAATATGGTAACGCCAACGCACTCACGAACACAGACGAACACGAACACACATCGTCCACCCCATACACGATCAATCATAATCAACTGGATAAAACCGCCACATAATACAGACTGCACTACACCCTAGGACCATACGCAAACAACATACGTTTTAAAGTTATGTTTATAATTTTCTCCAAATGGTTTTATTAGGTTGATACTATATATTTTGTGACGAAACGATCATTTTTGTTATGCATATACAAATTCAGACGACACCCACACACATTTACTCATGCACACACTCAAACACACACATGTGACACATGTCCCTATCTATTCATCTCGTGTGTACTCGTCTATGATAATCTATAACTATATACACAAATATTTTGTAATAAAAATTGTGGTATGAACTTAAAACGCCAATCAATTGTTCAACTTGTAAAATAACTGTATTTAAACTATCTGTACATACACATACAACGAACACAATCTTTATCTGGACTTAACTAAAACATATGCAGAGGACTAGCCCATAATTTCATACAATTCCCCAACTCCCTTCTAACGTATGCGACGTTTGACGATCTCCGCGTTGGCCAGTCGCACGATCCGATTGAAATCGACATGCGTGTGCACTCGCCAGAAATTGCAGCGGAACCAGATCTGCGCCGGATAGACGGGCGACGGCACGCCGTGGAAGATGCGCGCCAGCGTGCGTCCGGTAAACTGGTTGTCCGGATAGCGGTCGATCATTGTGCGCACATCGCAGATCAACTGCTCGTCGGACACGGCCTTCGTCTGCGAGAACAGCAACGGGCGATTGTTTAGAGGATGTTTTCAACTTTAAAAAAAGACGCCAGCCAACACTTACATCTTGCTCGTCCGTTATCTCGATGCTCTCGTCGACGCCTTGGCGCTGGAAATAGTCACGCACATGAACCTTCAGCTTCTCTGACTGGGCCTCCGCCTCTTCGGGTTTGTTGAGCGCCTGCACACAATTGACGAAGGCCACGCCGGACAGGCCGTTGAACACGTTCTGCAGCTGCAGCAGTTGCATGCGCTCCTGGCCGGAGACGCGCTCGTACAGCAGATCGAGCGTGTGGTCCAGCTCGCCGTCGCCGAGGTCGCCCGGACTGCGGACGCGAAAGCCCAGATCGCTGAACTGTACCGAGATGGCGGAGCGCTTCGGCTGGCCGTTGACTGGATGGAATGAGATTTGTTATCAAAGTTCGAACATTTAAACCACTCCAGCCCAACTCACCACTCGTCCACTCCATATTCTTCAGCTGATGCTTGACGATGCCACTGTCCCAGCCAATCGCAGCCGCCACATCAATCACGTTGAACTCGATCAGTGTCGACGTCTGGTGCGAAACGCCACGCTTCAAGTCCAGCGCAATGGCCATCGCCAGAGGTGCACATGTCCGAGCAGCCGTTCTCAGCACTCCCGGCCCCCCGTACGACATCACCTTGCACGAGCAGTAGGCCTTGCTCAGCACCTGGATCAATCGCTGCTCGTGCAGCTCCAGATAGCACAGCAAAGTGGCGATGTTCTCCTCGGGAATGTCGAGTGCCTGAACGGTTTGCTCCACGGAGAAGGCGGCCTCGTGGCCGGGACATTTGCGCCGCTGCGGCGGCGCCGGCACAGCCGCAGCCCCGGTCCCATCCGACTTGCCCTCCTCCGTTCCTCCGTCACCCTCCATCGCCTCATCCCAGCACATATCCTGCACCGCCTCCACCTCCGCCTGGTACTCCTTGTACACCAGATTATGCTTGCACGCGCACGGCACAAACACCTTCTGCAGCAGCCGCCGGATCACATGCCGATCGATCGAATTAGCGTACACATGTCGCCGCAACTCCACCAAATCCCTCCGCTGTGCATCCAGAAACAAATGACAATGGGACGGCTGTCCATCACGTCCCGCCCTGCCCACCTCTTGCGTGTAGTTCTCGTACGTCATCGGCATATTGAAATGCACCACCGCCCGGATGTCCGCCTTATTGATACCCATCCCGAACGCAATCGTCGCCACCACAATCTTCAGATCACTGCGCATAAACTCGTTCTGTATCCGTCGCCGTCGCGACGCCCCCAATCCAGCATGGTACGCCTCCACCAGACTCTTCTGCCGCTTCCGCTTCCGATTCGCCGCCAGCGCCTCGGCGGCCGCCTCCTCCCGCAACTGCTTCTCCTCCTCCTGGAAGCACATGCGAATCAAGCCGGCCACGCGCTCGCACTCATCACGCCGCGTGCAGTACACGATAATCGACCGGAACGCCGCAAAGCGCTCCGACCGCAGCAGTCGCACCAGCGCCTGATCCCGATTCTCATCCCGCGACACGGTCAGCAGCAAATTGCTGGGCAGCGGCACATCGCTAATCACTCCGCGCACACCGTCCGGAATCGCCAGATGCCGGACGATCGACTCACGCGTCGGCCGCGTCGCGGTCGCCGTCAGGCCGAGCACCGTGCGCACCTTCAGCTTCTCCTGCAGCACGCGGCAGATCATCAGGTAACTGGGCCGGAAGTTGTGCGACCACTGAGACATGCAATGCGCCTCGTCGATGCAAGCGAACGCAATCGGAGGCAGTTCGCGCAGCAACGATCCGAAGCCGGTGGCGCGCTCGCCGGCGACGACCGCCTCCGGCGAGACGAGCAGCACGTCGACGGTGCCGGCCCGGATCTCGGCCATGATGCGCTCGCGCACCGTCTTCGATTGGCCGGTGTGCAGGCACTGGGCGTTGAGGAAGGCGGGCACATCGTGCACCTGGTCCTCCATCAGCGACACCAGCGGCGAGATGACCAGCGTGATGCACGGCGAGCGCTGCTGGCGGAACATGTAGGCGGGCAGCTGGTAGCAGAGCGACTTGCCGCTGCCCGTGCTGAGGGTGACGAGGGTGGGCAGGCCGGAGAGGATTCGCATGACCGCACGGTCTTGGCCCTTGCGGAAGGCGGTATGGCCGAACTGGCGGAGGGCGGCCATGACGTCCGGGGTGGGTGGCTGCGCTGAGCCGTCCGGGTTGAGCGCGTAGAGCGGCTGGATGGACTCGCTGTTGGCGACGGTGGCGGAGTCGTAGCCGGCGAGACGACGGAAATCGGCGGGGATTTGGTGGCCGATGAAGGTGGGGGCGTCGCGGGCTGGTTTTTCTATGGAGGCGGGTTCGGTGGTGGGAGTGGGAGTGTCGACCGCGTTCTCGGGACCGCCATCGTCAGAGCTGTCGCCATAGTCATCGCTATCTCCACTCTCATTCGCACTCTCTTCCTCAGCGCCGTTCGGGTTCGTTTGCTGCACCGCTTGACTCATCGCATCGTCGCCTCGCTTCGCTGCCGCCTGCAGGTGTGCTTTCTCCTGCACCATCGCATTGACCTCGGCCAGTGTCGGGAACTCGGACACCTCGGCATCAGCGTCCAGCGGCAGCAACCGATCGCTCTGGATCTTGCAATCGGATGCAAAGTGGCCCTGCTGGCCGCACTGGAAGCACACGAGGAAGCCGCCGTCGCAGCCGTTCATGTTCATCTCGGGGCCGGCCAACGCGTTAGCGACCTTCTTCTTGCGCCACTCGGTTTTCTTGAACTTGCTGAAGTTGTGCGTCTTGTGACCGCGCGAGAATTTCTTCTTCTGGATGTTGATGCGCACAAAGTTCTCGTTCACCTTGCCGGCGTCGACGCGCGCCTCGAATTTGGCGCGTTCGAGTTCTCGCTTGGTGAGCGGAATGTGAATGGCCTCATTGGTGGCGGAGGCTGTCGCTGGGGCTGGTCCTCCGGTGACGGCAGTGTAAACGTAGTCTTGGAACGCCTGTGTGTTCGCTTGCAGTTCGGCGACGTTGACACGCGGCACGCTTTGCGTGTACTCGGTGCCGAATTCGATGACATAGTCTTGCGGTCCTTCGTCCTCATCGACTGCATCACCGTCATCCTCAGCAGCAGCAAGTTTGGCAGCTGCTGCCTTGACTGCTTTGGTCTTGCGCTTGACCGGTGCCGCCTTTTTCGGCGGAACATTCTTTGCTGATCGTGGATTCTCTTTTTCATCGTCGTCGTCGTCGTCATCGTCATTGTCGGCTTGATCGCTGGTCTCCGCCTCGCTGTGGTTGCTTTTGATCGCCGGTCGTCGGCCCCTCCGGAGTTCGGAAGTCACATCAAATTCGGGATCCTTGTCGGAATCGTCAGCATTCTCCTCGTCAAACTCATCTTGTTCAATTGCGTCTGCTGCTGCTGCCTCGGCAGCCTGAACAGACTGACTGCTTTTCCGGACTGCTCGCTTCGTGCGTCGCTGAGCTGTTGCCGTGAGCTTCGGCGAGGTCTTCGGTTTGGCGGCTTTTCGAGAGGCAGAACTTTTTCGGCGCGCTGGCGTCTTAGCAGCCTTACCAGCTGCTGGCTCTGCGCTGTCTGCTGTATCGTCCGGATGAATCACCGGCTCAACAGAATCGGTTCTCGGTTGCAGTGGCGCCGGCGGAGGACGCACATCGTGCACTTTGCGCTTCTTGAGCACATGCCGTGTACTGTTTGCCGTCGCCTTTTGCGAAGACTCGTCTTCGCTGTTTTCGATTACCTCGCCGATTTCATCGTCATCGTCGTCGCCTTCGCGCAAATCATCGGCGTAGGTATTCTGGGCGTAGGTTTCTTTTGCTGCTGGCATGGTGGTTTGAGGTTCGGCCGGAGCAGCCGGCAGCGGCACATTCAGATTGGTCATGCCAAAGCGGACCGGTGCTGCAGCTGGTGCTGTCGCGACTGATGTTCCAGCCATCTCGATGAATGGCGTCTCCGGAACACCATCGCCGTTCAGTACACCATTCGCCGCCGAACATCGATTCAACCAGCCCTGATCGACAACTGTCCGCAGAGTGGCTGCAGCCCCGTCGATCGCCGGCGTCGGCATCGGCCGATCGGCCGATTGACTGGCGCTGGCCGCGTCCGCGTCCTGCTGCTTCTTCGCCTTCTCCATCAGGATCGTCTCCAGATCGGGCAGCACCGACTGGAATCGCCCGCCGTCCGTGAGACCGTTCAGACCTGGCGCCAGTCCGCCGGTGCCACTGGCTCCGCGAGCCAGCGATTTGCGCGGATTGCGCTTGGAGAAGCTAGCGTTTCGGAAAAGCTTCTCGGTGACGACTTTGCGGACGACCTCCTGCGATTTGGCCATCGCTTTGGCCGGAGCACTCGTCTGTTTGGCCGCCGCCGCACGTTTCAGATCCGGACCCCATGCGTTGGCATTCAGTGCCGCGATTGTGCTGTCCTCGGCGGGCTCGGCTTCGAACTCGCGCAGCACGTGCCGGTCGTCGATGTTGCGCAGATTGGTGAGCGCATGCGGCGCCAGTTCGTCAATGTTGGAGAACATCAGATCGGCGGATGTGGCAGATGACTGTGCCGACAGAGAGCTGGCGTCGTAGCTGGCAATGGCGGCCATTGCTGCGGCCGAGGTGGCGGCCGTGATGTCGCTCAGCGAGGGCAGCATGCGATCCGCGTCACCGTCACCGCCGACGTCCATCATCGAACAGTCGTCGGCGGGCGACAGGATGTCCGACATGCCGGAACAATTGTTGCTGTCCATGGACAGATCGAAGCCGTCCTCGTCGAGCACGTCGTTGAGCGTGTCCTCCAGGAAGGAGGACTTGAGTTTGTAGTACATTTTGTAGGCCTCGCGAATGTTGAGCGGTGCCTCGCGAATGTCGTGCTGCGTTTGCGGGTACAAACGGGCGGTTTAATTGGCGTGTTAGCAAGTGTTTTTCGGGATGTTGTTTCAACTGCTAGAGCGAGCAACAACAAACGTATTTTGTATGATGCAAACCTTACCTTGGATGGAATGCGACCGTTTTTCTGGCGGAAGCTTTTTTCCCAGACCTTGACCTTGTACTTGTATTTTTGATACTTGGATTTGAACACCGGATCGTCCATATTGGGACAAGTTTATCACTTAATTTAGCCAAATGTGCAATGTAATTAAACACGCGACGACCGACGACGCGATGACCTCAAACCTCGAACGCAAAATGCAAATTGCGATGAAATTTCGTAAACTTTCCCATATGTTCTTTGTTTTGACATAAGAGAGAGAGAAAAGGGCGCAATCTGCAAATGTCAAAACTCAATTCTGCATGTGAACGTACTCCGTAGCAAAACGCGTAGAGACGTGTAGAGTACATCATATCCTACAAAATTTGGCACCTCTGCTTCTGACAGATGTCCGTCTGTTGTTTTTGCTGCATTTTCATCACAAAAACTTTATTTTATTTCGACGCGACGCGCGAGAATTGAGCTGACGACAGCCGAAGATTTGAGCCGTCCGTTGAGAGGCAACAATAATAAAGCTTATTTCCCGCAGGTACTTGCAAGGGTTCGTGTTTCACACGCATTTGGCATTCACTAAACGTTGATTCGTTCTCGCGCAGGTAAACCAAACATTCTTCGAGCACGAATAGCACCTGCTCGAACGGTGACTGCAACGAGCAGCAACAACAACAAACGAAAACAAAGCGCCGCGCTGTCCGCCCCAAAATAATATTCACATACTCAGACCACACACACGTAAATTCAGCAAGTCTCTTCAGGCATCCAGAAACTCCATCATCATGATCAAACTGTTTTCGCTAAAGCAACAGAAGAAGGATGGCGAAACCAATCCGCAGAGCACATCGCAGAAGAAATCCTCAGCCGCTCAGCTGCGAACACAGAAAGGTAAATGCCAATATCATTGCTGCCCAGAATAATTCCTATAATCCAGATTCATTACAATCGTCTTTGCACAGACATCAACGAGCTTAATTTGCCGAAGACATGCACCACCGAATTTCCCGACGCCAACGATCTGCTCACCTTCAAGCTGATCATCTGTCCGGACGAGGGTTTCTATAAGGGTGGCCGTTTCGTGTTCAACTTCAAGATCGGCCCCAACTATCCGCACGAGCCGCCCAAGGTCAAGTGTGAGACGCAAGTCTACCATCCGAACATCGATCTGGATGGCAACGTGTGCCTGAATATTCTGCGCGAGGACTGGAAACCCGTGCTGACGATCAACTCGGTGGTGTACGGACTGCAGTATCTGTTTCTGGTGAGTTTTAGACGTGAGCCCCTTATATCCAGGGAACGTCTTCTGTTTTATTCTCCTGGAGGCCTATGTTCTCAATTGTACTACCCTAGATAATTAATTTGAAACATACAAGTTATTGTCATTCTTTTACGTTTTGTAGGAAAAGCAAGAGTCACACACAAATTGTAATTAGGCAGAGTTTTGCTCATTCAACACCATTCTATCGCATACGAAAACTTTGTTCAAGAAAAGAAAAGACTTACCCTTTTTTCGACATATGGAGAATTTGACGAGCGAATTGAACACACAATTTGATTTGTTGTTTTTAATGATAGAGATTAGTGAACAATTGTTATCTTTCGATTGAGTATACATACATTGCCATTCGAGTGAAAAGTTGTGGTAGATAGACCACAACTTTCCACTGCAATGGCTATTTCAAAATAATAATATTTTGTATGGAGAATGGAACAATATATTTGTCTCCATACAATTTTGTTCACTAGAGTGTGTATTCTCAATCGAAGGTAATGAAAGTGTACAAAAATCCTTTTCATTGAGAAAAAAGTGGGAAAAAAATTACCTAAATATGGTTGTTCGTTCGACAATTATTCCATATACTCAGCCACAGACGAGACTTTTCTGCAACGATATTTTTTAATGTTATAGAAGAATGTTTATTAAACAAAACTGCACTTTTTTGTGTGATTTACTTTTCCTACAAAACGTGAAAGAACAATTTCGCGTATGTTTCAAATTAAGCTCGACTAGTACTCCAATTAGTTTATTTAAAGAATTTTCCAAGTTTGCTACCATTTTTGGAGGATAAGCTATAATAATCTAAACATTCCAATGATTAAGTTTTGTAGAATAAACATCATTCACACTCATACACAACAAATAGCGTGACATAGTCTCATATTCGGCTGACTATGCCCTAATCAATAGGCCTATTCGAGATTTTTTTTTTTAAATTGTCATTCGAAAAAATGCTTGTTTGAACTTTCGTTGGAGTAGTCATTCGAAATAATAAAATAAAATGCTTGCATGCATTTTCGTTCGGAGATTGTGGTAGTATATATAAGCCTATCTCAGATGATATGTTCTATAATATGAATTGTAATGTTAATTTACTTGTATCTGCCTTTCGCGTCTGCGCTATCAGGAGCCAAATCCCGAGGACCCGCTCAACAAGGAGGCCGCCGATGTGCTCAAGTCGAACCGGCGACTGTTCGAGCACAACGTCGCGAAGGCGATGCGAGGCAACTACATCGGCAGCGTGTTCTTCGAGTGTTGCCTAAAGTGATACTGGCAGTTGCGAGTGTCTGTATGCGTGTCAACCGTGATCATACTGCTGACGACATTGGGCCCGAGTCTTCTATATTGATTTGGCGAACACGAGGCCATGCGTTCGGCGCGCACCTGATTCGCAATGCCAGTGAGCGAACGATCAGCGTGTGTGCTACGTAGGCACGCAGATCGCAACCGGGATACACAATTTTGAGCATATGATAACGGCGCAGACACCCACGCATACACGCAATTCGCACTCTTATTCAAACTACACACACACTCTTACATACGCGCAGCAAACACACCAGACACAAAGACTCACTCACGAATCCGAAGACCTTTCAAATATAATGTACTCAAAATCGATAACGTTCGTACGCGTCGCTGTTATTATACTTTTGTCGTTTCGTAATCGTGTCGTAATCGTGTCTTATTCATTCGCGCAACTTTATGTTTGACCGCTTCTCCGATTAATTAGTGCTCTTATTAGATTGAATCGTGTTGTCCAACGTAATCGGTGTGAACTTTCGTGTTGTACTTATGTGTATGTGCATACGCGAACATAATCAAGTGTGAACACCCAACTGTTGTCAGTAAAATTATTAATTCATGTCGTCGGCCCACACATACACACACATAACATTATTGTGAGAGATTTAATAAAACTACGCGATACACACCGGAATGCGATCTGGATGCTTAGAGTTCGGTTTAATATTAGATTTGACAAACACTACAGCTAGAGGTCGATGCTCTCGTTGCGCAGCTGAATATTGCGCAACATCGCCAGATCGGCCATCGATTGTCGGCGGCCGGCTGGCGTGTCCAGGTCGTACATTCTGTGAAACGCGAGAAATAAAAAAAATCAAACGCCTGTCCACTGATCCGACGCTCATCACATCAAACTCACCGCAAAATGAACCCGGCCGTGAACTCGTCGCACACCATCACACGCAGCAGATTCTGCATCAGGCCGGCCGGCGCCAGCCGGACCAGCTGCTTGGCTCGATTGCCGCCGATCTCCACCAGCAGCTGCATGCACTGCGTGATGAAGTAGATCTTCGGCGACAGCGGCTCGATGCACAGGAAATGGTCGAACTGTCGGAACATCTGCACCAGAGCACTCTGCAGAGGCTCCGGCACGATTTGCGGCGTTGGTGCCGAATGCTGCTGCTGCTGATGAAGCTGCTGGCGACTGCTGGCGGCCAACTGGGGCTTGATGTCGAACACGAAATCGCGGCCACTCGTCGCACTCGACGGGTTGTCATCGGAATTCGGTTCGATTTTGCGCACCTTGAGCATCGGTCCGACCGAGTCCAGATCGAGGTCGCCACCGGCGAGGCCGGGCGACGTGTTCTTCGGATCGCTGTCGTCGTTCAGCGGATCGGAGTCATGGTTGCCAGCGGCGGAGGGCGAGAGTCGTCGCTTCTGGGCGTTGGAGCCGGCCGGTTCGGCGACCGTGTCCATTGTGGCGAGAATGCACATGACACAGAGACGGGCCAGGACGCCCGAGTGCGGAGCGAGGAGTTCGATGTTTCTGAACAGAAAATTAGCTATTATTAGTAAATTTGTCTTGCCCAGTGGCAATTCTCCGATCTGATTAGCATTTAAAATCGCGTCAAGTCAACTCATTCACTTACTGCATCCGATTCATCAGCAGCATCGGCAGCCACTCGGCCAGCAGCGCCACCGTGCACCGCTTGATATTCACATGCATCAGCGCGAACACAATGTCCATGCTCACCAGCATCTCCTTCGCAAACTTGCTGGCGAAAATCTTCTCCAGCATCCGCGACACCAACCAGAACGGACCGCACGTCCCCAGCATCGCCTCCAGCTGCAGACTGGCGCTCAGCGGCAACGCGCCCTGGCGCACCACCATCAGCCACATGTCGGTGAAGTTCTGCGCCAGCGGTCGTACGGTCGCCACATTCATGCTCACGCCCAGCCGCGAATTCGCCGCGAACGCTCCGCCGTTGCCATCCGCACCGCCTCCGCAGCCGCCGCCGCCACCACCTCCTCCCATCACGACCGCCGCCGCATCCTGCTCCATTTTGCGCATGATCTGCACGGCCAGCTTATGCCGTTCCGCGTAGCTCTCCTTCTGCGTCAGCTCGTCCGGCTGGCCCACGGGCTGCAGCAAATGCTGCAGCATCAGCAGCGGTTTCGCCAGCTCATCGGCGCGCAGCAGCAGCATATAGGCGTTCAGCCACGCCGCCGAGCACACCGTGAACGCGCACATGCGCGACTTAATCCCATCCAGGTAGAACTTGACGTCGGCCAGCGACAGCGTATCGTTCTCCCACGCCACCAGAATATGATGCAGCATTCCGGGCACCGCCAGGCACACGTCCTGCCATGCGACATGCGGACAGCTGGCCAGCGCGGTGCCCGCCGTCGGGGCGGACGCCGAGCCGCCAGAGGCGCTGCCGGCCGAATCGGCGCCCGCCGCCGGCGTGGTAGCGGCAATGCGGGCAACGCCCATGTGCAGCAGCAGCTCGTCGATCTTGTTGATCTCGGCGCCGGCGCCGCCCGGCGTTGTGCCGCCACCGCGCGGCTGCGTCATGCGCATCGGGGACTTTTGGCGCGTGCGCTCGAACATGCAGTCGCGCAGCCAGCGCTCGAAGAAGGTGCCACCGCCTCCGGCGCCTCCGCGTCCATTCTCGCCCAACACCGCCGCCGAGCCGTACTGCTGGACGATGCACGTCAGCAGCAAGAAGCTGACGTCGAACAGCGATGCGCGCACCGACGAAGGTTTGTCCGAAGCGCCAGATCCGCCCGCACCAGCGCCACCAGACGCATCACCATGCTGCTGCTGCAGCTGCAACGATTGCTCATTGCACGCGATCAGTCGTGCCACAAACGTGCGCAGTTTTCCCTGCACGCTGGCCACCGACAGAATGAGCTCCAAACTATTGCCGACGAGCACCTGGACGAGCATGCCGAGCAGCGGCTCGGCCATCTTGTTGTACTCGCCGAACAGCGCCTTCAGGATGCCATTGAACGGCGTCTCCGCGCATATGACGTACCGGATGATCGAGGTGGCGCTGTAGTCGACCTTGGCCAGACCGGACGAGGCGTTGTGCTCGAGCCTGCTCTCCGAGAGGCGCTTCACCTGGTCGTCGGTGAGCAGCGTCTGCTTCTTCATCTCGGCGAGCAGATAGTCGATGGAGTTGCAGCCGCACTTGGTGTCGACCGTGTCCAGCACGGCGTCGTCGACCAGCAGCTCGAGGGCGAGCAGTGCATGGGGGCAGCCACCCGTTATCGGGGTGGATTTCGCATCGCTGCCAGCAGCGTATTGTTTGTGATTCTGCTGGCTGAGCTCGCGCATCACCTGCGGCACCTTGATGAAGGTGAACGCGCACCACAGCGACTCGGTGGCGCCATCGCTCAGCAGCAGCGACTGCATGCAAGCGCGCAGCATCTCGACGTACAGGCGCGCCAGCGCGTAGTTCTTCATGCGTCCGATCATCTGCAGATCGGCGACGTACGCACGCGTTTCGGCGTGCGGGTGCTGCAGCACCTTGACGGTGAGCAGCGGCTGCATGCAGTAGGCCATCGACTCGTAGAAGCGGTTGGCCGTCGGCGATATGCCGGGCAGATCTCTGGCGCTCAGGTGGCAGACGGTGCGCAGCAGGTCGTCGAAGGGCTGCGGCTGCAGCTGGAGAAAGCCGCCCGTGTTGGCGGTGTCGTTTTTGATCTGCACGTAGGCGGAGCGCAGCTCGGCCAGGAGGTCGGGCGACTCGTGGCCGGCCACGAGGAGGCTGGCGCGCAGAAACTGGTGGTTGACGAGCAGCTCGAGGACGCCCGTGCAGCGTTCGGCCATTTGGGTGCGCTCGCGACTGAGGTTGTGGGCGGCCGCCGTTGGCTTGGCGGAGCGCAGCTGGTCGAGCAGGTGCTGGAAGGCACGCGCCAGCCAGGCGGCCAGCGAGAGGGCGGCGTTGGCGATGTACGTTTCCTCGGGTCGCGTGCGACACGTGGTGCCGGGCAGCATGTCGGCGAGCAGCTCGAGCAGCGCGAGCATGCAGTAGGTGTTGTCGAAGCGGTCGTACTGGGCGATGCGTCGCAGGACGGCGGCGTGCGAGACCAGGTGCGAGCAGAGAGCGTGGCGCAGGTAGGAGAGGACCAACTGCGCGCGGGTTGATGGAGGAATGAATATTTGGAATGGCAATGTGGGTGTCACATCCAAATGAAGGATATGTATATTGTTCAAAAACCTACCCGATTCGCATCCGATCCGACCAAAGCCTGCTTCAGAATGCAGTCGGCCAAGTTGTACACGTCGCCGCTGACGCCACGTGGAAGAACCTGTGCGTTTGATGAACATCACATTGCAATTTGCAATTAAAAAACAACACACAATAAGTAGCCCAGCGCATTCGTACAACTTTCGTGTGTCATGCAATCACACAATTTTTCGGTATTTCGGTAAAGGATATATTCGCGCACATATCCACCCCAAACCACCCTCCCTCCAAGGGCCTTATTTATTTTTAACATAAACTTCCGAATTCCCCCCTCCCCAAAGCCACAATGTCGTTCTCTTCGAAATTGAATCTGCTCCGATTCGTGCAACGCCCGCTCAGCTCCTCGGCCGCCAGCAAAATCGCCGAATTCCGCAAAACGACGCAGACGCCCGGCAAGGCCATCGTGCCGGCGCTCAGCGACACCGCGCACAAAAAGAAAACCGCCGAACGGCTGCGCCTGATGCCCTTCAATCGGCGCGTCGACAACAGCACCTTCTACGAGCTGCTCGGCGTCCAGTCAACAGCCGACGCCAGCAGCATCAAGTCCGCCTACTACAAGCTGGCCAAGCAACTGCATCCGGATGCCAAGACGCAGGGCAGCGCCACCGACAATGCGGCGCGCCGCAAATTCGTCGAGCTGAACATCGCCTACGAGACGCTCGCCGACAGCATGAAGCGCTCCGCCTACGACCAACAGATCCAGGCCAAACAGAAGCACGGCCTGATGGGCCGGTCGCCCGAGCGCGTCGACACGTTCACGCTGCACGCGGAGCCGCCCGGCCAGGCGGTCAGCCGACAGCCGCCGGACATGTACCTTGATCTGACGTTCAGCGAAGCGGTGTGCGGCGTCGAGAAAACGGTCAGCATGTCGCACACGGCGCCGTGTCCGGCGTGCCGCATCACGCACAGCGGGGCGCCGCGCAAGACGCAGCAATCGGTGCTGTGTCCGCTGTGCAAGGGCACCGGCCGCCACAATCACAGCGCCAACACGGCGCTCGCGAGTCGCGCCGATGGCGTGTGCAAAATGTGCCTCGGAGCGCGCTACAAAACGAGCACGGTGTGCAGCGAGTGCAGCGACCGCGGCACCGTCACCACCGAGCTGACCGTTCCCGTGCAGGTGCCCGCCGGCAGCACCAGCAACGACACGCTGGCCATCTGCCATCCGCAGACCGGCCGGCCGATGCACATCAGCCTGCGCATTCGCGACAGCGACCTGTTCCGGCGCGACGGCTTCGATGTGCACACGACGGTCCGGATTCCGTTCACGCTGGCCATTCTGGGCGGACCGCTGGCGGTGCCGGGCGTCTACGGCGGCGAGGTGCACACGAAGCTGCAGCCGGGCACGCAGGCGGACACGCAGATCCGGCTGCTGGGCAAGGGCATCAGGCGCGAGTCGCCGACGCCGACGCAGCAGAACACCAGTTTCGGTGATCACATTCTGACGCTGAAGGTGATGATACCGCAGCAGGTGAGCGAGCGCCAGCGCACGCTGCTCGCCTCGTTCGTGACCGCGGAGAACGCGACGCCCTCGCAGGCGCAGACCAACTACGCGCACCAGCACCAGCGCGGTGGCGCGGTGCAGCCGGATGGGCAGCAAGCGCAAGCAGCGGCGCCGAACGATGCGGCGGCGTCGGCCACATCGACGGCACTGCCGATGCGACGGAACTGGGCGAGCCGCCTGAGTACGACGGCCAAAACGCTCATGGTTGGAGCGTAATATGGCGGCGGGAGACGCGCGTGCGGACCGGACCGCAACCCAGACATAGATGAGAGGCGACACAGCGCTGCGCTGCGGCAACGCCGAAGACGCCACGCGTTGCGTTTACCACTTACGAACTAACGACTAAATTATGCGAATATTTATGGATGATGTTGATTATGTATAAATGAGATGACAAAAAAAACGCAAATGTTGAGATGTTCTGGCACTGCTTACCGTTTTGATGGCAATGCCGAACTGGGCGTCCGACCAGCGTTCGCGCCAGGCGCGCAGCAGCGTGTGATTGAGGGCGGACGTCTTGCTGGTGGATGTGGTGTTGGCCGATGGCCGACACATTGTGCCCATGGCGCCGACTCCTATCAATGTCTTCATACTTGCAGATGCCGGGAGTTCACGGCGTTGATAGAAAAGTTAGGAAATTCACTTTGGGTGTAAACGAGCGGCGGCGACGCTCGGCGACGCGTTTGTGAAACTGAACTGAACTGAAAACAACTGCAACACGATTGTAAACAAACCTCTATGACGTACGCGAGGGGCGTATCACTCTGGAAAACGGAATACACTTGAAATCAAGTGGAAATCGCCGGAAATCTTTTGAAATCGAAAATCACGCTAATCACTATGAAAATTTGAGTTAGAAATCTCCAAAATTTATCCAAATGTTTGATAAATATTGTAAATTTCTCGACAATTTTGGAAATAATATCAATGAAAAAACAAGATATTATTGGACATTTTCGAAATCGATGGAAATCTTCCGACATCTTTATTAGGGTTTCAATTTGTCAATGGAACCTGGAAGGATCTTAACATTCCCCGTCTTTAGCATTCACTTTATACTTTTGGTAAACTCTGGAAGACATTTGGAAAATCACCGGAAATATCTTCAGAAATGTTTAAAAATTATATAGTATAAATACGTTTTTTTATTGTTTGAAAATCTACGGGAAATATCTATGGAAATCAATTGGAAATCTTCATTCGGTGTGATTTTCCCCTCGGTAGGAATCGAGGTGCAAATATTTCCAGAGATTTCCGAAGATTTTCAAAGATTTCCAGAGATTTCCGAAGATTTCCAGATATTTCCGGAGATTTCCGAAGATTTCTAGAGACTTGTTTCACAAAGATTTCCAAAAATGTCCGTGAATTTCCAATGATTTCCAAGGATTTCCGTAAATTTCCAAAGATTTCTGGAAATTTCCAAAGATTTCCACAAGATTTCCGGCGAAGTGTACACCGATTTCCAGAGTGATCCACCCCTCGGTAGGAATGGAACGTTGTTGTTACTCCAGTATCTTCCAGTCCATATTTGACAAATACAACAACGCGGCGTACTAGATGGTCTATCAGAGTTGCCAGCGGGTGTTGATGTTAAATATAATCTCATTATCCAATAAATGCGCGCCCCTAATTCCTCTCATCAGTCGTCGGACGCAAAATAGTCGCTGGTCACAAATGCTGGCGGAGCCTCGAACGATTTCGGTCCTGATGATGAGGCGCTGCCGGCCGACGTTGACGTGTTGGCTCCACCGACGACACTGCTGCCTGTGGCCCATTTCTTGCCGCGCAACAGCAGCCCCTTGAGGCCCAGCGAATTGACGCCCAGCTCCTCGTCGGCCCGATCGACGCTCTGCTCGACCGTGTTGAGCGTCTGCTCGGCGATCGCGACGAACGCATCGAGACTGTCGATTTGCTGGCACATCTGCTCGAATTCGGAGCGTCGCTGGGCGATGGCCGCGATATTCTGTCGCACGTCGGCGGAATCGTCGTGTGTGCCCTGTGTAGTGGATGGAAGCCAGATAAAAGGAGGTGCAGGCGGGAGTTTGGTTGGAAGATTTATTTATATAGGTATTAAAATGATTATATGACACTGTTTATTCGCGCACTTACCGCATTCATGATGCTCTCAAACTCGTCCAGTCGGTTGAGCATCTGCTCGATTCCGGCCAAAATCATATCAACTTTCTATGAAGAATAGAAATGCTACTTGTTATGCATTTTACAGGTGTTTTATTTGTATGATTTACCTGATTATTGATGGCAGAATTGGTGAAATACGCCGCGTAATCGTTTGCCAATTTCTCAACCATGATCCTGATCTTGAACTTCGAATATTCGTACAGAAAAAGATACAATTATTGTTGCACGCTGCACGCAAAATCAAACAAACAATCACAAACAGCAATCTCAAATCTCGCGACAATTGTAGCAAAAACATCTGTGCGACTGGAATTGGAACTGGAACTTGGAAATGGAATTTCGGATGACAGTTCTACATCTACATTCTACATGTCCGGGCTGACATGTCTACAACAAAAACATCGTAAAGCTGAAAAGCTGGAAACGCACACGATAAAACACGATAAACAAAACACGGACGCGGACATAAATAAAATGCCACATCATAATAATAAAGAAAAGCCTCTGAAAACTGAAAACTGTGAAAACTGCTGATCGATCGCCACCCCCAGAACTCCGCGGTCAACATATCTCAGAATAAGCAGCAGTGCTCGTGGCTCGCCGTGCTCGGTTGATGAAAATTGGGTGATTTTCACCCATCGCGTGCTGCGGTCGCAAGCTTCGTCGTCGGTCGTCGTTGTCGTTCGCATATGGTTCGACCGCAGAGAGCAACATATACGAAAAATTGAAATAATTTTTGCAGACGTGGTATACGCTTCACTGAACCGGTTCAACCCGCGAGGCGCGTCAATACATTCCAAAAATCGCGTATTTGATCAGCATTTGTGTGTGTTTGCCTCCGCTCGTGCCCTCGTACGCAAAAATGACTGGGCTTCGTTTCAAGGTTCCAGCTTAACATATAGAAAACACCAACCCACCCACCCACGCACAATCGAAAAGAACGACATCAGAGCACAGCAGCAGCACAATGCCCGAAATCGTCAAGTACGAACGCATCCAGACGACCGATGCGGACACGTCGTCGTCGTCAACACGACGCCCGGCCAACAACGGCGATGATGACGACGAAGGCGCCTGCGATGAGGTCACATTTGCCGCCCTGTCGACGACAACGGCCGCCAATCTGGAGGAGCAGCGCATCCACGACGAGGCCGCCCTGAACACCAGCGACCGCCATCGGCTGAACGTGGCGCAGCGGACGGCCGCCACGGTGACGCTGATTCTGTGCTATTTCTGCCTCTCCATCGGATTGACCTTCTACCAGCGCTGGCTGTTGAGGGTGAGTGAGTGAAGAGTGATCGAGGCGAGCCAGAGGCGCGCGCGTTCAAGTGCAAAGTGATAAATTGATAGTGACAGAACACAACGCTCTTATCGTTTAATCCGTGTAGGATTTCCCCTTCCCGCTGTCGGTGGTCGTGTGTCATTTGGTGATTAAATTGGTTATCTCGCTGGTGATACGAGTCGTGTATCGCCTGTGGACGGGGCGCTCTCGTGTGCTGGTCGACTGGCGGACGTACTGGCAGAAGGTCTCGCCTACCGGCCTGACGAGCGGCATCGACATTGGCTTCTCGAACTGGGGCCTAGAGTTGGTGACGATATCGCTGTGAGTATATGCGCGCGAGTATATGATTAAGTCAATACTAATTATTGCGCGCTCGCGCGATGTTGACTGATCTTATCGCAATTACACTCACGCCGAGCACATAAACTCACCGAATACCGACAACCCTCTCTATGCATACAGGTACACCATGACAAAGTCGACCACAATCATTTTCATTTTGATATTCGCCATTCTGCTGGGCCTCGAACGACGGGTAAGCGTGCGCAAACGACGAGATCAATTGATTGTATGTGCAGCTGTAATTTCATCCAATATTCACACACATCTTTCTCACCCTCTCCCGCGCGCGCGCGCGCGCAGAGCTGGTCCCTGATGACGATCGTCGTCATGATCTCGGTCGGCCTCTGTCTCTTCACCTACAAGTCGACCGAGTTCAACGGGCTCGGCTTCTCGTTTCTGCTGTTCGCCTCGCTAGTCAGCGGCATGCGCTGGTCCTTCGCCCAGCTAATCATGCAAAAATCGCAGCTCGGCCTCGACAATCCCGTCGACATGGTGTTCCACATGCAGCCGTGGATGATTCTGTCCGTGCTGCCGTTTGCCGTCTGCTTCGAGGGCCAGAAGCTCGTGGACGGCTGGTGGTTGACGAGCGCTGGCGATACGACGGCCATCGCCATCGACGGCCATGTGCTGGCCGCGAAGATCGTGGGCGGCGCGTGCGTCGCCTTCCTGATGGAGCTCAGCGAGTTCCTGGTGCTGTCGTTCACTTCGAGTTTGACACTGGCGGTGTCCGGCATTTTCAAGGAGATCTGCCAGCTGGTGCTGGCCGTCGAGCTGAACGGCGACCGGCTGAGCGTGATGAACGGCGTGGGGTTGGCACTGTGCCTGGGCGGCATTTGCAGTCATGTGCTGCACAAGTACCGGACGATGTTGAGACGGGGCGCGTCCGCGAGGATGGTGGATGTGAATGGCGGCGGCGGCGGAGGAGGTGGTGGCGCGAATTATTCGGCGCGCTACGGACTGGACGACAAGGCGGGTGCGGTGGCGGCGGCGAACGGTTTTGGCGATGCCGCCGCGGCCACGGCGACGGGGACGCCCGCGAATGCGGTGCCATTGATGAGCTGGAAGCAGAGCAGTTCGCACGGTCAGCAGAGCGTGCCGCTGCTGACGGCCGGCAGCTTGGACGACTCGGACGAGGAGGATTACGGAGGCGGTGGTGTCGGAGCGGCGGGTGCCGGTCGCAGCGGCGGTGAGCGCCGGAGTTCTTCGGATATCATATTCGATGTGCTGAAGCGACGAGATACGCGCAGACAGCCGTTGCAGTGAGAGATATGCACGCACAGGGATACAAAAAGGGACGGTGACATTTATTAGAGCCATTTATTGAGCCAACGAGAGAGAGGCAAAGAAAAGATACATACACCCCCACACACACACACACCTACACAAATCATTCCAATTGGCATTTGATGGAAAATCGTCCTTCGGCAGAAGAATGAACCTCATCAAACACTGAGCTTAGTTGTATGTTATTCTAATTTACTGTATTACAGACACACACACACATACACAGATGAACACAGACAACGTCGACTACTAACTACATATAACATCTATTTTATACCTGGATTATTTTTGGGGCAACGGCGTTATTTGCCAATATTGTAGCGCAAATAACGTGAATGTTTGTGATATTTATATTGAAGTAAAGATGAACAGACTCGCGCACGTACCAACACACATACATGATGAACACACACAGACACACATACACTCACACTGAGAAGGTGATTATTCCTTCGACCCCCAGTTGTATAAATATTTATTCGTCTATAATACAAAACCACTTATGCAAAAAATATAATTGTATACCGATTCGAAGAATTCAAGTAATATTGCGCGCTCTCGCGCCGTTTGTCCGTTGGTCGCGTGCGCAGCCACATTCGCATCTGCGTTCTCCGCGCAGCCACTCGCGCGCATCGCATCGGGCAGCACCGTGCGCAGCGCTCGAACAACAAAAATACTGTACACCGGCCCGTCGGCATGCAGTTTCTCAAATCACCCTCTCGTTGTCGTCCGTCGCCGTGAGAGATGTCTACAGACGCCGCAAAGAATAAAAACACAGCCGAAAATATGGTGAGTTCCTCCGACAAGTTTTGCGCGCCAGTTTTTCGCAATCGCGTCGCGCCCCCCCGGCCCCGTTCCGGCGCTCCGCAGACGGTGCCATCGTCCCGGTGCGGATTAGTGCTCGCCGAGTGGGTCGAGGAGGCCGCGAGAGCCGGCAATCGGCAATGTTTGCAAACTCGTGCGCACACACAACAGGCACACACATACGCACATACATACATACACACGTCGCATCGCAGTAGTCGCAATGGCGCAGAAATGTTGCACACATACACACAAACACACGCACACACACGCACACACACACACACACACACACACACACACGCACACACAAATACAAATACACAAATATAGTGGCGCTAAGAGAGCGAGAGGAACAAAACAAATTAACATTTGCGAGCGCGCGCGCGCGAATGCACTGAACGTACAATTTGCACGTAACGTTGTTGTTGTCCGCCACATTCACAGTGAAAACAAATCGTGCATCCACTTTATATATTTCATGTCTTATTGATTCGAAGACCGAAGACAAGCAAACGGTTGCCACCGCCGAGGAGAAGAGCCCGTCGACGCTCACAGCGACTTCCGTGGACGGCGAAACCGCTGCGGCGGCTGCCGTGGACGAGAAGAAGGCGGCTGGCAAAAAGGACGCCGCACCAAGTGAGTAGAATAATACACGCATCCAGAACCCTACGGATATTCATTTTCGCCCCCCTCCAGCCAAAGAAGCGCAGAAAAAGAAGAACGCCACCAAGGGCAGCAACGACGACGAAGACGGCGAAGACGACAACGACGACGACGACGAAGATGCGGCCGATGAGGAGGAGGAGGAAGGCGACGAAAGCATCGAGGATGCCAAATCAACGGCCGCTGCCGATGATGCGAAACCGGACGCAGACGCCACTGACGCTGCGGCCGCCGCCGATGAGAAGTCGACAGCCGCCGCCAAGAACGACAAGAACGCCAAATCGGAGGCCAAATCGACCGCGGCCAACAACAGCAAGAAGGCCGATGCGGCCGACGAGCCGGCGCTGAGTCTGGGCGAAATCCGGTGCGTCAACGAGCTGATCACCAACACAAAAGTCGACGGCCTGCAGCCGCTGCACCAGCTGTGCTTCGATGCGCCCGGCAAACCGCTGACCACCAAGAAGAACTTGCGCAAGTTTGCCGGCTTCGATTTCGATGCCAACTCCGCGGAGTTCAAGGACAAAGTGGAGGCGGCCGGCAAATTCGATGTGACCAAGCTCAAGCCGCTGGTCGAGGGCTGCGGCCTGGACAAGCAGGGCACCAAGGAGGAGTTGGCTCAGCGACTGTGCGAGTTTCTGCTGAAGCCGGTGGCCACCGAGGAAGAGGAGGAGGAGGAGGAGGACGAGCAGGCAGAGGATGAGGAGGAGGACGAAGAGGATGAGGAGAAGAGCGATGAGGCATCGGCGGCGAGCGAGGAGGAGGCGGACAAGGGCAGGCGCAACAAGAACTCGAAGGTGGCTGCGGCGGCCAAGGGCAAGGGCGCCGCTGCTAAGGGACGTGGCGGCCGTGGTGCGGCCAAGGAGTCGGCGGCATCGCGTGCGACGGCTGGTCGTCCGCGTCGCTCGACCGCCGGCCGGACACGAGGTACGTCGTTTTTTATTCGGTTTTTCAATCGATTGCATTTTTCGACTATTCTGTGTTTCATGCCATTTGTTGTCATCATCCCACCGCCATGCCATCCCAAACACCCCCAAACCACCACCAGCAACCATTCCCATCCGCATTCGATTCACGTTTGTTTTCGACCATTACATCCCCCTGAACCTCCAACCACCACCCAACTCCCGATCCGTATGATTTCGACACGATGGCTTAATTTGGTTTTCTCTCTTCTCTGGCGAACAACGATGATTAATTGTCTAGACCTATCCTCATATGTAGACTACTCGAGCTCCGAGGAGGAGGAAGAGGAGTATGAGCGCAAGAGCGCCGTCAAGCGTCGAAATCGCGACGAATCGGACAGCGGCTCGGATGTAAGAATCACTGGATACCGCCACATCAAACTCGTCCAATTGACACTCACGACGTTCACACTGTTGCGGCTCTTTTGCACTTTTACCATTTCAGTACAATCCGTCGGGCGGCTCAGACTCGGATGCTGGAAAGAAGTCGCGCGGCGGCGGACGCGGAGCTGCCACGTCGTCGCGAGGCCGACCGCCGGCGCGTCGAGCTGCTTCCAAGCGCAAGGTGTCCGAAACCGAGGACGACGAGGAGACTCCAGCCAGCTCGGAGGAGGACAGCGATGTGAGTGAAGTGCAAGCGTGTGGCGATAGTCCTTTCATAATTTCAGTGTTTGAACTAGTGATTGAGTTCATAATATCGAACACTCGTCACCCACATTTTCAATTTTCAATTGAGACTAAATAGTCATTGTCACTCAATCAGGCGGCGCCGAGGAAAAAGAAGGCCGCACCGGCGGCACGTGGTCGAGGTCGCCCGGCAGCCGGTGGTCGCAGGAAGAAGGTCTCCGAATCGGAGGACGAAGATGAGGAATCGGACCCCGAGAGCGATTACAGCGCCGTAAGTGGAATGTGATCCGGAGAAATTCAAGCATCCAGATTATATTGTCAATCTGACTCACTCAGGAGAAACGAAATCCGGCTAAGAACAACAAATCGGCAGCGCCGACCAAGAGCGGCCGTCAGTCCGCAGCCGCCACTCCGGCCAAGGGCAAGGCGGCGGCTGCGACACGTCCGCCGCCGTCAGCGAAGAAAACGGCCACAGCAGCTCCGGAGGCAGCCAAATCGTCAGCGCCCGCCAAGAACAGCCGACGCGGCGAATCGTCGGCTGGCGAAGACGACGATCAGGCCGAGGATGGAGAGGAGGATGAGGAGGAGTCGGAGGACGAGCCGTTGGCAAAGAAGGTCAAGACGGTTGAGCCGACGGTACGTGTTTTGTCTTTTATAAACCAACGTATGATCAATAGCCTGAACAATAATACAAATTATGAATTATATTATATTCAGGATGACGAGATCAAGAGCTACGTAAAGGAAATCCTCGACCAGGCTAATCTGGAGGAAATTACGATGAAGGTGGTCTGCAAACAGGTGTATGCCAAGTTCCCGGATTTCGATTTGACGCCCAAGAAGGACTTTATCAAGGCAACCGTCAAATCGGTAAGTCGATTGAATTGAAAGTGTCATTATTTTAAATACGAAGCTTCTACAGTTGTATTTATTCACTGCTTTATGTTTTGACGATGCGGTTCATAAATTTGAGGTGTCGTAGTCGAAATATTTACAATTTACAAATATTTTGTATGGAAGAATACGTTTGATTTCACTCTCCATACAAAAAAACCTAATCCCGTGTTTGGAAATGAGACCATAACTTGTCACTGGAGTGAACTAGAACAATTGTCTTATACTCAAATTGATTGGAATGAGATTATTCACAAATCCTGTCAATCCAAACAAAATAAATAAAATAAATTGCTTATGTGTTCAATTCGCTTGACAATTTCTCCATATATTTTAAAATCGGTATTTCTAGGGCGCCCTTAGCCAGAGGTGAGACTTTTCGGCAGATATTTTTCTCGAATACAATAGAATGAGGTTAATTTCACATATGTCCCTGAATAGATGGGCGATCACGAGTAATGCAATTTTCTAGGAGTGAGAACTATTATGACGTGAGGTATTATATTTGTTCATGAATGTTAATCGATGAATTTCGTACGTTTCTCCACAACAGTTAATAGCAACATAGACTTCGAGCTCTAACAATTCCCAAACGACACTCGGTGGTGCGAAGGAGCAACACAACACACAACACAGCACACACTTCGGCAACGACAGAGGGAAGAGGTCAACCAACGGAACGCACCGGAATGAACACACAAAAGTATAAACTATGCATTACATTATGGAAACCTTGACATTGCATACACTTTTATTACACCATCATTTTGGTTTGGTCGAACATACACATTTTTTACGTTTTTAGTTTGGCACATTGCACACGGAACACACTACACATACGACGACACCTCTGTTGGCCCAATGAGTACAAAGATAATGCAATTTCGGAAAGCAACCCTTCAAAAAACAAGTAAAATTCTTCAACAATTGTCTTTGCCCACAACACACACGCACATACACACCACTCATAAACAGCGACAAAATGAAAACAGAAAATATATAAACATACACAATAAAAATAAGGACTTTACATTCATCTAATTTGTAAAACGCAATTATCCATAATAATTGTATGTGTGTGCACATTCTTCACAATATTGTCAATCGTTCGTCGCGTCCGAGCGCCGAAACTCCTCCACACACAACCCCACAACCCCAATCTTATATACATCTGAATATGTTGTAAAAATAAACATAAACTACCTAAGCCGTTTGGTTAGTATTTGGTTTTTATTGTGCTACACTTGTATTGTGCTTCACGCGGCATCACACTTCCTGTACGAGGCCAAATGTTACCGCCGTCGGCCGATTGTTCAGCCGCTGCGGCGGCGTCGTTTGCGTCGGCGCGCGACAGTCGCGAAATTCGCGCAGAAAGCCGGCCAGTTTTTCGTAGTATCTGTGTAATAGAAAATTTAGTTATAAATTGCTATAACTACTGTCATTTAAATCTTTACTTGGAAACATCTAACTTCCGATATTTTCTTCGGAATTTCGTAATACAGTTATCCTGAACATAAACCGCGAACATAAGCTGAGAAATATTCATACAATTCAAAATTCGAAATAACCTTAACATTTCACATTACAGCTAAATCTGAACATATTCCCGCACCCGCACCCACAAACACACTCACCCTCCCATCGTCCACGTATCATTATGCGACCCTCCCGCCACCTCCATCAGCCGCTTGTGCACACTGCCGCACCGCATATACAACGCCCTCATCATCCGCGGCGGCACCAGCTGATCGGCGCTGCCCGACACGAACACGCACGGCGCCGCAAAAAACTGAATGCGATGCAACGACTGAAACTGGTTTTTGTACACGCACTGCGGCAGCCAGCGCAGCCCCGGATGGATCAGGCACTCGGCCATCTCTGCGATGCTGGTGAACGTGTTCTCCAGCACCACGCCCATCACGCGCGAATAGTAATCGGGATCGGCGCACACCTCCACAGCGACGGCGCCGCCCAGCGACCGCCCGAACACCACGATCTGCTGCCGGTCGAGGTCCGTTCGCTGGTACAAATAGTCGATGGCGGCGCGCGCGTCCGCGCAGAGGCCGCGCTCCGACGGCCGGGCGCCGGCCGACAGGCCGTAGCCGCGATACTCGACCAGCAGCACGTTGCACTGCAGCCGATGGAACATGCCGGCGGCGTTGTGCAGCCGATGCCCGATGTTGCCCGCATTGCCGTGCAGATAGACGATGCTGGGCACGCGCGAGCCCAGCTCGCCCGCGTGCCTAATCCAGTAGGCGTGCAGCGTCGCACGGCAATCGGCGCTGGCGATGTGCACCGTTTCGTAGGGCAGACCGTGCATGGAGGGAACCGGCACGAAGACGCGCGAGTGGGCGGGCTGCTCCGGATGGTAGAGCAGACTGTCTTGGGCATTGTAGAGGATGCCTGTGTGCGGGCGGGGGGTCGTTAACGAGGTGAAGTGTGGAGTTTAGTGTTTGTAGGTATTTGGAGAGATTGCGATTCAAATAGCAAGTAAAATAGCTAGTAGCAACAACGAACTACGAACACTTGATATTCTCTTACTGACAAGTTGAAAAGCCGTGGTAAACAAAATTGACCAGTGTCTGCGAATATGCGGGCTCTATTTTGATTGTTTTTGGTCCAATGATTGATCCCTTTGTCCCCACAAGGTACATTTTACTGTATTTTCGGCGATTTTGTTGGCTTACAGGAAATAGACAGCATGAGCAGCAGGAACGCAATTAGGCCGCCGTACACGTAGTATAGAATGAAGCACACGATCAGAATTGCTCCGCTGGCCGCCCAGATTCGCCGGCCCAGCGAGGCGACGCAGGCCAGGTGTTTGGTGACGGTGCCGCGCAGTGACATAATGCGGCCGGACTGGCGGCGTCGTCGGCTGATGGGGGCGGGTGTACACGCACGTGGAATGCAACGCATATACGCAGGTGCGGTTGGTTGCGAGTTCTAGTGTAAACAAATGCACGCGCGTGCTTTGTGCGTGGACGTCTTGAGGTGCGTCATCAGGTAAACTCAGCCCTCTCCGTTTACTCAATGGGTAAACTAAACTTGCTGGATGCTTTATAATCTATAACACCTAACACTAACACTGATGCCAGGCTGTTAGGTGCAATTGGATTGGCGGACTGGCTGCCGAGGGGCAAATCACTTTTGTTCGAGGTATACACCGATTTCCGGAAATCTTTGAGAAATTTCCAAAAGATTTCCGGAGATTTCCCGAAATTTCCAATGATTTCCAAAGATTTCTAGAGATTTCCAAAGAGAGATTTCCGAAGATTCCCAAAGATTTCCAGATATCTCCAAAGATTTCCACAAGATTTCCGGCGAAGTGTACACCGATTTCCAAAGTGATCCACCCCTCGCTGGCGGCGGAGTGGGCGTATTGTTGTTGTTGTTCGTATTCTCGTTTGTGCCAATTGCACCAACGTGTTCACTTAGCACGGCTAACTAATCTTACCTCTCGCTCGTTCGCATATATGATTCGGGATTGATTCGGTAGCGCGGGTAGTACTACCGTTCCTGGCAATATGGACTAGCATCCAGCCAACACTCGAATCCAAACAACAACAACTACCGTTTCAACACTGCCAAACACATGCAGATAAAATATGAATTCTATAAAAATAATATGTGGGCGAAATAATAAAATAGTTTTTTGGTTATTGTTTGACTGACTGATGTGTTCGCCAGTGCTGTCACAAATAATATAGCACCAAGAATTTAAAAGAATTTAATTGGCGACAACGGGACGCGGCAAACTCTAGTAGAAATGTGTCCTCACTAACAAAATTAGACTTTCGAATGTTTCTACTACTTCTCGTGCAGATACTCCGAATGCTGACTACAGCCCAACTCGGCCGAACCGAGCCAAACTGCAGCCGATGACGACCAGCAGACGACGACAGCGTCTTATACGATGGCTCAAATCAGCATTATTTTCAGCCGTCTACGAGAAAGTTTGAACAAAATTTCCTCATGACTGGGAAAATTGTGCAATGCGGCATGCCCAACTCCCAACTAAGAATAGGGACATCTAGTGTTTGTATTTCATATTAACTTAGCATACTGTATTTCAAAGTATATAACGATTAAATCGTGCTAATCGAGATATAAAAAGTGATTTGAACATTTGTTTGAGTTTGAGTCGAGTTTGATATTTTGGGACTCACAGATTTTGGAATAGTTGCAAAATGTATAGTATAATACTCTCTGGTTTTGCAGTTCACAGTTTTGAAGATTAAACAACGTCATATGGTATTATATGTTTTATGTTTATACATGTATAAGTATATTGGTGAGGTGTGAGATTAGACATGTACATATGTGTTCAAAAGAACCAAATAATAATCCATCGTTCTTTACTGTACGTCGGCATTGTTATTAAATAATTTTATTTTATTTTACTTCTATCCAAATCTAATATATACCACAATATCAATGTAACAATACCTGATCGGTATTTTTATTTATTTATGTTCCTTCAGTAGATAATGTGTTGCACACATCATATTGTAGTTCTTTATACATCTAATAAATATAAAGCTTCTACTATAGTACATGTCATGTTATTCATATTTTAATTCGTAATTCGTAATACATAATTATCAAGAAAATGCATATAAAATGGCCAAACTGCGATATTGAGCTGTATCGTCGTAATGACATTTTAATGGAATAATTCTATCATTTACCTACAATACGCAGAATAGAGGAAATTTAATTTCAATTGGGAAGTGAATAAGTACGTCCTTAGTTAATCCAAATCCCATTCGGGGACATCGTCCTAGAAGTCATAGTATCCACAACAACATAAAATGCATGCTTTATCCGTGATTGAACTTAAATCTAAAATGTAATCTTATAAATGTTTTTTACATATCTCATTATTCGTATGCAATTTCCACAGTACAAATCATCACTAACGAGGTAAAGGAAAATGCAACGTGTACTTGAGGCTTCAAGATGACAGGGTAAAATATGATACACATACGAAATTTGAATGGCATATAGACCAAACATATCAATGTATGAAGCTTTCGGATGCAAATATATCATCCTTTTGTTTTGTGTTGGCGATTTCATATGCATATTATTAGTACATCCATGGGGTTGTCAAGCATGTGTTTATTTAGTGTTAATCCGTCGACCATCTACTACACACGTGTAGTGTGTACTACACACATTTGGATTACACCATATTCTCATCAGTGGCCAGTCGCTGCAGTCGAGAACACCGGGAATAGTCGAAACATAGAAATACATTACTAATTAGACAACAACATATATTAATATACATGTGTATACACATGCTCGTACTGCGTGTGCGTGCTCTGTACTAGTGTAGTTAAACTTTCGACTGGTGTCGGCGCATTTGAGTAACCCCACACGTCAAACCGACGAGCACACCTTCTCGTCGTCGTCGGTCGCAACTCTCGCAACTCGCAAACCACCCACCTGCATCAACGGACTAATTGCTTTCGGCAGCGCAGACATCGGAAGTGACGTACCGCCGCTACCGCCGCCGCCGCCAGTTAAATCACGATGATGGACCGCATACGAGCTGCTGCCCGGCGGTCCCAGCAGCACGGTGGTCGTGGTCGTCGACGAGGCGCACGACTCCCGCTTGCCGGCACTGCGATAAGTTAATCTGTGTATATGCAACCACACAGAACACACATCATCTTCATCATCATCATCATGGGTGTCGTAACGGTCGTCGCAACAAGTTGAGTTGGTGCTGGCGGAGTTTTGGCGAAGCACGTACGCGGCCGGCCGACATACCCACACAGTAATTGGCACGACAAAATGTTTTGAGTGGTCCAATTGACCCTATAATGCTCTGCCGCCCCTTTGCTCTCTGACGACCACCACCAGCACACTAGTTTTTCGGTCGACAGCAGCCGCCGCTTACCGCTTGCTCGAACGCCGCGGACCGCCGCCACCGGCGCCGCCTCCGCCGCCAACGTTGCGCGCATCCCGCCACCGGTTCACGCGTTGCCGCAGCGCTGCACGAACCTCAGAGTTGAGGAAACAGTACAGCAGTGAGACGGAGAATCCCTGCGAGAAACGATGACAGGGGGTGAAAAAGACATAGTGATGGACAGTATAGTAGATAGTAGGGCATGGTGGAAATGTAGTATGTAGTCCAAGGAATTGTAGCATGTAATAATAATATTATGTGGAATATCAGTTTATCGAAATGTACACCGCGATATTATCGTACACAACGCAAAACAGCTAAGCATGACAATTGTTTATTGATATGGCGCGGATCGCCAAGGCCAGAGGAGCGTTTGCAAATCTGGCCAATATTTGGCGGTCTACCGAATTATTACGGAAGATTAAGCTCCGGATCGTCAACTCGAACGCACTTGCGGTCCTGTTGTACGGCAGCGAGACCTGGATGGTGACGAAGACCATCAAGTCAAAAATCCAGGTCTTCGCCA
>JANTBZ010095759.1:0-17686 GCA_024741255.1 Exechia fusca | reverse complement strand
TGCAGAATAGTGCTAGCGTGGGTACCATCACACAAAGGAATCGCCGGCAACGAGGTAGCAGACGCGTTGGCGAAAGACGCGACAACATCGACAGTTTTCTCCGATACTGAACCCGAGTGGACGGCGTATACCTTCGCCCGCCTGCCCGCCCGCAGGGCGCTGGCGGCGAAGCCGCTAGTAAAGTATATATACGACACCATATGGAATCTGATAAGATTGCAGATTTCCGGTGATTCATGAATACAAATCTAAAAATATTCAATAATTTCTGATAATATTATCACTAAATGCCTTTATTTGACTTTTTGCTACAGATGTTTGATTATTCCCAGATATTCGAATTTTGTTTCGAATATTTACAGTTAACTCTAATAATGTGTTTCTCTTATTCGCAGATATCTTTAGAGAAAAACGTATACAATTTGTTCAGGATTGTCGATTAATTCTATCGATTTTTAGTAAAGCTCGGACATTTTTAGAGAGAATAAATGCCAATGTTCGATTCCTAGAAATGTTCAATATTTCCAATGAAGACTTTTGATTTTCAGTGATTATTGGAGGTTTTTGGAGAGAAATGCCGTATATTGGGAAGAAATGCCGCTCGGGGTTCTAGTGTTTTCCAGATATTCGCGAATATATTTTGCAAAATATGTAGACAATTTTATTTATACGATTTCCAGTGGATTGAAGTAAGTGATAATTTTCAGGGAATTTTCCAAGTTCCCGAAGATTTTTAGAAATTAATGTTCAATGATTCCTATAGATTTGAAGACATTTTCCAATATTTGGAATAATATGTGATGATACTGGAAGTTTAAAAAAAAGTAAAACAAATATGTACAGCAAAAACGAATTAACTCGTAATATATAGGTCAACAATCTCAAGAGATCACGCATAAAATATTAATTTCAAACCATATATCTAGCCTGAAATACACTATATATCCAAGTACCAAACCGCCAAAACTGCTGAATCACCAAAACCGTACCACCATCCGACACCTAGGTGTCGCGCCCATCGCCCAGGGACTGTCAATGTCGCATCTGCGCCATTTTTCCGCACCACAGTCGACGTCATCGCCATCGCTGCGGCTCCATCATTCTTTTCCATTCGACCGGCCGCCGACAAACACACCGCCTCTTTCAATCCAGCTCGCTCAATTCTGCTCAATTTCGGTGTTCGCTCGGCCGAACTCCACAAAGGAAATGTAAAAGTCCACCCATCCAATCGAATCCCGAACTTACGTCGACCATCGAAGCTCGGCCCAAGGCCCGTTTGACTCAAGGTAAGCCGGATGACCCGAATTGGGGGATATTTTCCCCGAAAAAGTCGATGAGAACCGCACTCAGGTATCTTCAGTGCTTGGCATTGCCATCCAGGTCTGCTGCTCGTAGTAGTGCTCAGAGTGACACCCATTTTGTTCATCATCGTTTGTTCATACTTAGTCCCACACTATGAACATGGAATTCCGAACAAGACATTCAAATCCCAGATGTAAAATCGCTATTCCCCCAGAAGCAAGAAGTTCGAACCTAACCCAACTTTTTGCCTCTTGACCCCTCCCCGCAGGATTGCGATATGAATACACAGTAGACGCGAAACAGAAGACACAGCATCATGTATCTGTACAATCTGACGCTGCAGCGCTCGACGGCGATCACGCACGCGGTGCACGGCAGCTTCTCCGGCACCAAGGCCCAAGAGATCCTGATCTCGCGCGGCAAGAGCCTCGAGCTGCTGCGGCCGGATCCGAACACCGGCAAAGTGTACACGCTGCTGACGGTGGAGACGTTCGGCGTCATCCGGTCGCTGATGGCCTTTCGGCTGTTGGGCGGGAACAAAGGTGAGCCGATGATGAGGTTAGGATGTGAGAATGGATGGGAATGTGTGCACTTTATGGTACGACCGGTTTCCCCGTTCGATGGGATTCACACGGTATTATTGTAAATGTTAATGGTGCGCAGAGCGACCTTGATCAGGCCTGTTAGTCGCATTTGGGCTGAACGTCAATTTCTAGCTCGAATTGAAACTTGGAGGTACATTTGACAAGAAAATAAAAATACTTGGTGTGTGATCGATTTGTACAAAATGGCGCCCCTTTTCGCCACGCTGCTGTCGCCTCTAACGTGACTACGCAGTGCCATGAGTCCAAGGACTCTACTTCGAAGGGAGACGAAACGGCTTTGGATATAGGAAGCCCCATTGGTCATATAACCATACCAAAATGGGGTGCCATGAAGGAGCAACAAATAACGAAAAATCCATTAGAACTCAAAACATACTTGATCTTTTCGTGTTCCATTCCACTGACCAACGATTTCTTCATTCCCCCCAGATTACGCGGTCATCGGATCCGACTCCGGTCGCATCGTCATCCTCGAGTACATCCCGGCGAAGAACACCCTCGAGAAGGTGCACCAGGAGACGTTCGGCAAGTCGGGATGCAGGCGCATCGTGCCGGGCCAGTATCTGGCCATCGATCCGAAGGGCCGTGCGGTCATGATTGGCGCCATCGAGAAACAGAAGCTGGTGTACATTTTGAACCGCGATGCGGAGGCGAGGCTGACGATTTCGTCGCCGCTGGAGGCGCACAAATCGTCGACGCTGACCTATCACATGGTCGGTGTGGACAATGGGTTCAACAATCCGATATTCGCGTGTCTGGAGATTGACTACGAGAAGGCGGACGCAGATCCGACGGGTAATTATTTTGGAATCATACACACAAAATAATGTAATGTCCGCACTTCACTTGTTTCGTGCGCCAAATCCTCGGCGCTCAGAGATTTCTACACAAAAGTGCCAGATTGAAGCTATCTCTCAACCATTGATATACTTTACCTACCATAGGTATATCTCACTGATTATTGACCGACAAAATTCTGCACAATTCGCATTTGCTGCGCTATATCGTCCGCATTCAGTTGACTAACCCAATTTTCTACATCTACGTTCCTCCCAGGCGAAGCAGCCCAACGCACCCAACAAACGCTCACCTTCTACGAGCTCGATCTCGGCCTGAATCACGTCGTTCGCAAGTACTCCGAACCCCTCGAGGAGCACGCCAACTTCCTGATCTCGGTGCCGGGCGGCAACGACGGACCCTCCGGCGTGCTGATCTGCTCCGAGAACTATCTGACGTACAAGAATCTCGGTGATCAGCACGACATTCGGTGTCCGATTCCGCGCCGGCGCAACGATCTCGACGATCCGGAGCGCGGCATGATTTTCATCTGCTCGGCGACGCATCGCACCAAGTCGATGTACTTCTTCCTGGTGCAAACGGAGCAGGGCGACATCTTCAAGGTGACGCTGGAGACGGACGATGATGTGGTGTCGGAGATCAAGCTGAAGTATTTCGATACGGTGCCGCCGGCGACGGCGATGTGCGTGCTGAAGACGGGATTCTTGTTTGTGGCGTGCGATTTCGGGAATCATTATCTGTACCAGATTGCGCATTTGGGCGATGATGATGATGAGCCGGAGTTTAGTTCGGCGATGCCGCTGGAGGAGGGCGATACGTTCTTCTTTGCGCCGCGGGCGTTGCGGAATTTGGTGATGGTGGATGAGCTGCATTCGTATGCGCCGGTGTTGGGTGAGTGTCTGAAATAAATAATTATTTTTATGTTCAGTGGTCCCTTTTCGCCACGCTGCTGTCGCCTCTAACGTGACTACGCAGTGCCATGAGTCCGAAGGACTCTACTTCGAAGGGAGAGCAAACGGCTTTGGATATAGGAAGCCCCATCGGTCAAACCCCATACCGAAATGGGGTGCCATGAAGAAGCAACATTCACAATTTTGAAACCAATTTGTTCCCCGATTATTTCCCCATCAACACAAGTTCCTAACGCATTTCCGTTCATTTTTTCGCAGGCTGCCACGTCGCCGATCTGGCCAACGAGGACACACCGCAGCTGTACTTGACGTGCGGTCGCGGACCCCGTTCGTCCGTGCGCGTTCTGCGCCACGGTCTGGAGGTGTCCGAGATGGCCGTGTCCGAGCTGCCCGGCAACCCGAACGCCGTCTGGACGGTGAAGAAGCGCATTGACGGTTAGTACACTATTTCATCTGATCTTGGTTCAAATGTTAGTCGTTCGTTATTCTGATTGGTGTGGCATCTTCGCCGCCGTAGACTTTGTTGTGCACATTTGATTAATCGAAAACTGGTGTAGCAATATGAACGTTCCGTTCCCGATTCACTCCGACGATTCCCCGAACATCATTCCAAACTCCTATTCCATTCCTCTTTGCCTGACTCTTGAAAAACGAATAGAATGTATCGAAAACCGACCGCCTCCCCTGAATTAGTGAACGTCTATCAAACACCAGTTTCTTTCGTTTTCAGACACGACGCACAACTGCGCAGCCGGATGAGTTTTGAGCATCCGCAGCAACCTGATCTGCACATCGAGTCCTCCATATCCGAAGTCGGAGGAGGCACTGCCGAATCGATTCACTGTGAAAGGTGTCTCGGTTCTTTGGCGTAGTGTCTCCCCCGGATGTGATGGGGACCGATGTGCGTGTGCCAACAAGGTAAGGCCATCGTACCGAGATGACAAAACAGCGCCCAAGAGCCTCCAGCTGCGCGACTGCGATTTGCGTGTGTGGGTCCGCACTTTACATGATGAGACTATACATATCCGTGTTTCAGCTGATTTTCTATGATTTCACCCCTTATGTCCTGATATCGTACGGACGGCCCACACAGCGCATCTGTCGTTCATCTTTCGAGTAGCATTCGCACGTATTTTGTCCCCCCGGATCAACCGTTCTAACGAAGTTCTTGCCTTGTTCTGCTTTGTGTTTGCTTTGCCACAGATGAATTCGATGCGTACATCATTGTGTCGTTCGTGAACGCAACGCTGGTGCTGAGCATCGGCGACACCGTCGAGGAGGTGACGGACAGCGGCTTCCTGGGCACCACGCCGACGCTGTGCTGCTCCTCGCTGGGCGACGACGCCCTGGTTCAGGTGGGTGTTGTGTGCTAGTTGATTCGTCGGTCGTTTGGGTCAAGTTTGTTCTGCTTGTGTCTGCGGTCGTTCTGTCGATTGTGTACACCGACTGGTGGTTTGAAGTGCTTTCGCGAATCCGGCCAGACTGATTAACGGGGTCACATACGGGCTCCTGGTAGCTCTCCGCCAACCCTGGGAAAAGTCCCCGGGCCGAGGTCAGAAAGTGACAGCGCGTCAAGCGCATATTGCCGGTGTCCGGCGTTGGGCGGAAGTGAAGTTGTGCGGTGTTCTCACGAATATCCGCCCCCCTGATCCCATGCGCAACGTTGGCCCGGCAAACCGGCCAGATTGCATAGATATGATCAGGAATTTGTGCGGGCGCGAAAGCGTGCGGGCAATTCTACTCAATGGGGCTTACTCGGCGGGATTCGCATTCTCTTCTCGCAAGTCGGTTGCGCATTGATCTTCAGTCACTGCAGGAAGGCGGACAAATTTGACTCGGCGACGTATATTTGGGATTTCGCCATTCTAAAAGTGTTCTCCGCACACACACCCACTTAGGTCTATCCGGACGGCATTCGGCACATTCGCGCCGACAAGCGTGTGAACGAATGGAAGGCGCCGGGCAAGAAGACCATCACCAAGTGTGCGGTGAATCAGCGCCAGGTGGTGATTGCGCTGTCCGGCGGTGAGCTGGTCTACTTCGAGATGGATCCGGTAAGTGTGGCCACTGATATTTGGCCAAATGATAGTACATTCTCCTGATGACACCAACATGTTTCCTAGAATCATCTTGAAGACAGACACTATGTGTCCTGCAGTACTGATCGAATCTCGGAACACATGAAGAGGTTTCTGGTCTTATTCCAATCCAGCTAACCACCCCCTTTCCTCCACCCATCCAGACCGGCCAACTCAACGAGTACACCGAACGCAAAAAGATGCCCTCCGACGTCCTGTGCATGGCACTCGGCACCGTTCCCGCTGGCCAGCAGCGCTCCTGGTTCCTCGCCGTCGGTCTGGCCGACAACACCGTCCGCATCATCTCCCTCGACCCCGCCGACTGTCTGGCGCCGCGCTCCATGCAAGCCCTACCCTCAGCCGCCGAATCGCTCTGCCTGGTCGAAATGGGCTCGGCCGACTCCGTCGACGACCCCAGCGGCCAGCAGCCCGCCACTCCGCACACCGTTGGCTCCATATACCTGAACATCGGTCTGACCAACGGCGTGCTGCTGCGCACCGTCCTCGATCCGACGTCGGGCGATCTGGCGGACACCCGGACGCGATATCTGGGCTCGCGGCCGGTCAAGCTGTTCCGCATCCGCATGCAGGGCTCCGAGGCGGTGCTGGCGATGAGCTCGCGCACCTGGCTGAGTTACTACTATCAGAATCGGTTCCATTTGACGCCGCTGTCGTACGAGACGCTCGAGTATGCCGCGGGTTTTGCGAGCGAGCAATGTGCCGAGGGTATTGTGGCGATTTCGACGAATACGCTGCGGATTCTGGCGCTGGAGAAATTGGGCGCCGTGTTCAATCAGATCACCTTTCCGCTGGAGTACACGCCGCGACGGTTCGCCGTGCATCCGGATACGGCGCGTTTGATCATTGCGGAGACGGATCACAATGCCTACACGGAGGCGACGAAGGTGCAGCGCAAACAGCAGATGGCGGAGGAGATGCGCGAGGCGGCGGCCGGCGAGGAGGAGCGAGAGTTGGCCAATGAGATGGCGGAGGCTTTTGTCAGTGAGGTGCTGCCCGAGGACGCGTTTGCAGCGCCGAAAGCGGGCGCTGGAATGTGGGCCAGTCAGCTGAGGATTATGGATCCGATACACGGGCAGACGGTGGCGAAGGTGGCGATGGAGCAGAACGAGGCGGCCATGTCGATGGCGCTGCTGCGGTTCCATGGCGGCACGGGAGCGGTGGACGGAGGTCGGTTCTGGTACTTGTGCGTCGGGATTGCGAAGGAGCTGCAGCTGAATCCGCGGGTGGCGGCTGGCGGAGCGATCGATGTGTATCGGGTGGATGCCGGTTGCACGGAGCTGGAGTTTTTGCACCGGACCGAGACGGAAGAGGTGCCGGGTGCGATGTGCGGATTCCAGGGCCGGCTGATTGCGGGCGTCGGTCGGATTCTGCGGATCTACGATCTGGGCAAGAAGAAGCTGCTGCGCAAGTGCGAGAACAAGCACATTCCCAATCAGATTGTGCAGGTGCAGACGATGGGACAGCGAGTGTATGTGGCGGATGTGCAGGAGTCGGTGTTCTTTGTGCGCTACAAGCGCGCGGAGAACCAGATCATCATCTTTGCGGATGATACGCATCCGCGATGGGTGACGGCGACGGCGCTGCTCGATTACGATACGATCGCGACGGCGGATAAGTTTGGCAATCTGACGGTGATGCGGCTGCCGCATTCGGTGACGGATGATGTGGACGAGGATCCGACGGGCACCAAGTCGCTGTGGGACAGGGGGCTGTTGTCGGGCGCTTCGCAGAAGTCGGAGAACATTGCGACAATGCATGTGGGCGAGGTGATCATGTCGATGCAGAAGGCGACGTTGATTCCGGGCGGATCGGAGTCGCTGCTGTATGCGACGCTGAGCGGAGCTGTGGGGGCGCTGGTGCCGTTCACGAGTCGCGAGGACTATGATTTCTTCCAGCATTTGGAGATGCATATGCGGAACGAGAATGCGCCGCTGTGCGGCAGGGATCACATCAGCTATAGGAGTTATTACTATCCGATAAAGGTGAGTGGTGGGGAGGATTGAAAATGGTTGTGGGTTCGATTTTTTTTTCGTGTGGGCACGCACTTTACATGATGAGACTACATATCCGTGTTTCAGCTGATTTTTTATGATTTCACCCCTTATGTACTGATATCGTGCGACCCCAAAAGAAAAACGTGAAATATTATAAATGTTCTTTGCATATTTATTAGTTGACCAATTCAGAGCTTCTCGATGTTTTAGAGTTGGGGGAAAAATATGCCAAATGATCGTTCAGTTTTAGTTTTCCCCGTTGGAGGCGTCCACCCAAGCGGACGTTTTCGCACGAAGATTTGCTGTACAAATGATGTATATTTTCTAGATTTAGATTCGAACGGCAGCCGCGCCTAGAATTGCAAATTCATTAGTTGACCAATTTCGAGTTCTCAGTGCTTCTAATTGGGGGAAAAATTTGCGACAGAAATACCATGCCGGATGGCCGATTGAGGTTTTCGTTCCGTTCTGGAATTGCTTCGAAGGCTGATCGGTTGGGACAGTTCGATTAGAAATGTATAATTTCTGCAGCATTATCGGCGTTTGGGAAACATTACTAATGTTTTATTGTGCTTTCTCTTCTGTCAACAGAACATCATGGACGGCGATCTGTGCGAACAGTTCACCTCGCTGGATCCGGCCAAGCAGAAGACGATCGCCAGCGATCTGGGTCGCACGCCCAACGAGGTGGCCAAGAAACTGGAGGATATCCGGACGCGTTACGCTTTCTGAGCCGGGCGCTTTGGTGTTCTACGATTTGAGGTAAATATCAATCACGATTGGAGTGACATTCTTAGCGTGATGAATTAATTCCCGGCCTTGGGACACTTTTGATCCGTTGTGATATCAACTTATAATCTGAAATAAATCCATCAATCACTTGATATTTCTGTCTTTCTCGACCATTCACTAATCAAGTTTCATTTCTATCATTCCAGGATTTGTGTATACATCAAGTGATTGCCGCCGCCGTTGAAATCGATGAGTTCGACGACATTTTCAAGGTAAGATATTGAACGATTCGAAAGAATTCACGTGATGAATTATTTCCCGGCCTTGGGACACTTTTGATTCCATGTGATATCAACTCATAATCTGAAAACATATCAAGGCACCGATGGTAGCTTTGAAGAGAAAGTGTGTGTTGCTAATCTGCATTCTTTTTTCGTTCTCAGGATTCTCAGTATTTATCACCGATTGCTACAGTTTCCAGGAGTTCTCTGCATTATTGTTGAGGTAAGCATTTCGATCTGTTCATGCATTCTGATTTTTTGGTAATATGATGATTTATTTATTACATGTTAGACTTATGATCTACAGTGATTATGAATTTTAAATCTGATATCATCAAACTAACAGAAAGTGCCATATTCTTTGTGTTGATGTATTGTTTTTTAATTGAGTGTTTTCATTCCAATTACAGATGAATCTGTCAAAAAAACGGAAGTATTCAGTTATCTTTCGTTGGACGTTACGTATCGTCAACAATCAAGGTGAGCATTCGAGATAAGATGATTCGGTTTTATTCAAATGATGATATCCTATTATTACACATGTTAGACTATGATCTCTAATGATTATAAATTATAATCTGATTGGTGAATTAAATGCACTACATGTTTGTTATGTTGAACCATTTTATTAATTTGACGTTTCTATTGAATTTCCAGATCTCTCGGCAACAACGTTGGTCCTGACTTCATCAGGCGAACTGATATTACAGGTAAATAAAGTTCTGCATGGGAACACTATACTGCAATGTGATGATTTCGATAATTTTAATAGGTTAAGGTCTATGAAAACAATTGATTCAAACTTACATCTGATCAATATTCACAGACCACCTGTTGCTTCGAACACTGTTCCACACTTGATACTAACGTTCTCGTATCTTCTTCTATTGCAGAGCTTGATCCTGATCACGAAGTCATCTCTGCATATTCCGTGCCGCAGTGCGCCGATCAATAAACCCTAATTTATTTGTACTCTAAACAAGACAAAAAACAATAAAAATATTCCATTCATATATCCATGCATTGTGTTGCGTTATCTGTGGGATTATTATAGAGGAACCAATTTGATTGAAATGAGCATTACCATTATAAAGAGTGAGTGAGTGTAATTTTCAGTTGAGTTTCATTGGATCTTACTGGTCAATTTACCATGTTGCAATTGTTTATATTTTTTTGTATATGAACGCTGCCAGTCTTTTTTGTAACGATAAATGTTTTGCTTGATCGCAGTGCAGCCAGCCTCATCGTTCAACGATGGGTTTTTATTCGACATTTAGCAAAAAGTGTCGTACGAAATAGCGAAATAGCCTACTCCAGCATGCTATCTTTGATCGTTTGTGGAATACAATCTGAAAACTTCTACATGGGCTGATAAGTATCGGGAGAAATAGGGAAGGACCAACATTTTTGATGACATTTTTGATGACATTTTTTTGTATTCTTTTAGATTCATTCATATTCATTTTAGCTATAGCCTTAAATCAACGGTCCTACAAAATCTCGATCACCTTAACAAATATTCGTCGCAAACCCTTGCAGCGAATGCTCTTTTTTCTCGATTTAGGTGCTTCATCCTTTCCCTGGAGTTACCATTTTCATTTCTGATATAAAAATAGTCGCAGAGGGCCAAAATACGCATATATAACGATAGCTGAGACCACAATTAATAGCCAATTCATCGATTATGGCTTTTTTGGTCGATTTGGTCGATTGCGAGATTTTACGATATTGCGGCACCCTCTCCGCAAAGAGCTCTCGCATGTCCAAAAGCGTATATACGACATGCATATATTATTTTTATATTACCTCAGGGTTTCAGCAAACTCCAGGTTCTATCCTTTACGAACTCCCAAATTATTTGGTGGACTTATTGAGGTTTTCGTCACGAACCGCACAATTTAGGCGTCCTATGCGCGCACCGTCTTTGGAGCCCAAATGGGATTTACAGAAAATTTCCTAATGTTATTCCGACTAGGGCAGACCCCATATAACAAATTCTCAAGACATGATTTGGCTCCAGCGCCCTATCTACCTATCAGAAATCAGTGCTTTAATAAGACTCTAAAAATACCTTCTTCACCATATGTTAGCAGGATGTATCAAACCGCAAGTTACAATGAAGGCCATATCATATCTTTCAAACTATTGTCAGTACGAGTATAAGATATGGTTTGGCTGGCTGAAAGATGACTTAGATGAACAATACATTTTGTCTTCATCAAAAATGTTGATCCTTCCCTGTTTCTACCGATACTTATCAGCCAACACCTGTTTCGACTCATGGTGTATACACTGGATTCAGTTGTTAATATAAAATCACAACATTCTGAATTTTCAGCCTATGCATATATCCACAGATGTTCAGATCTAACACATTTGATTAAACAAAATAATTTTAAAATATTTCTCGCTATGTGGATATCTTCCCACCAATGACCCTTTGCATCAGTTGACACGAATCACTGAATCGTTGTCCTCGCGTGATTTATGTAAAATTTAAATCATGATTGCTGAGCTCAAGTGCCTGCTACGAAACTGCATTCTCCTCGGCATCCTCGCCAATGTAATCGGAAACCTCAACACGGCACGAGAGAGGCCAGCGATCTTGTCCGATCCGCGCTATGGCGAACACATGTTCATCACGGTTAATGTGAGGATATGAGGTTATTTTGGACTGAAACTGATTCTATAGTTTAATTCATGTAATCCATTTTAGATAGTTGATCTGCTTATTCTGTTTTGTATTCAATCTTACTTGATATCGATATTTACTTCCATTTTTTTTATGAAATCTTCATTTGTTCCTCTACATAGTCTTTTCATTGTCAGTAGTACATAGTCTTTGCCAAAAATCAAGCGAACCTGAAATATCACGATCACATTCTACTAACCGAACAAATTCTCGCAAACCCGTGCAAAATCCTCTTTTATTGCGATTTATACAAATAATTGATTATGGTTATTTGGTTTATTTGGTCGATTGTGAGTTTTTGCGAATTTGCGGCACACTCTTCGCAAAGAGATCTCGCATGCCCAAAAACGTATGATAAATATGTATATCGCAATTCACAGAATCCCTATCTTGGCGGTTTCCGAAATTATTCGGTGGACTTATTGATTTTTTCGTCAGCAATTCACACATTCAGGCAAGTTTTGAAAAACAATTCCGAATTTTGTTTTCAGCCAGGGAAGAACCTGTATCTCACGTCATAAAATATTTCTTTTATAGATTGGAGAGTGGTGGCACAAGAACACCAATTTTTCCGTGACATAATGAATAATGAACCATGAAGAATGTATGTGAATTTCTTGCCATTGAGTTCGTGATTTTTTTCCAGGTACCAAGTCACATTATCAAATTACACTACAGGGTGACCAGCAATAACCCGGACAAACTTTTTGTAGCGTTACTTCTCCAATTGAACGAATAATATCAAAATTTAAAACGATAACCTCAACCACAAATTCAACCATTGGTTTTTCAAATATCTAGTAGGCTCCTAATAAGTGGCTTCCTTGAGTTGCGAAGTACAGCCCTAAACGCTTCGAAGAAATTTGTGCGTTTCGGCGCACCTATTTTTCCGATAAACGACCCTCTGCAGTTGCAACGATTGGTCACCAACATTTTGTGAGTCTATGAACAAGCCCTTGACCGTCAAATCGTCCACACACACCGTAATCAATATTTTTCTTTTTCTCGCCTTTTTGAATTGAACCTCGTGAGCAGGCCCTGAATCCTGTTAGAATGTCTCAAGTGCGTCGAAAAAGTGCTGTTGTGTCCACGGAAGCATGATGCCCTTTTTTTACGTTGGCGCAAATTCCTGCCCTAACTGTGACGGACTGCGGGTTTTGACGATTTTCTTTTACTTTAGAGTTGCTGGGACCTCCAGTGCACATTTTCCGGTTGTATTGATGTTTGTGTTCTTGTTCGATATTGAGGATGTTCTCGTCTTTGAATGCAACACACTTACATTTCTGAGCAGCGGCGCTAACTTTTTTTTTTATTTCTTAGAGGCCTTATACTCGCTTGTTTTCAAAAGTGAGGCGCTTCACTTTTTTTGGTTTGTATGCCTTGATTATATGTTCACAAATTTCTATTTCCGCCTCGATTCCACCCAATCTCCCAATCTCTCTCACGACCGATCTCGAATTTTCGTTTTTTTTTCCAAGTTTCAAAATAGCACTTCTCTTTTCGCCATCGTACCAAACGATGAAGGAGCGCTTCTATCTGGGGTTTGACGAAATGTCAAATATACATACATTCTCAGAGAATACAACAATAGCAAAATAGCCCCAAATATTGTCCGGGTTATTTCTGGTCACCCTGTAAACTATTCGCACGAAACATAAAAAGGGTACAGGCCTCTCTTTTTGAATTATCCGGTTGAGACTGAGAAGGAAATCGATTTTTCATTCGATATCAGAAAATAACCTTACAAAATATAGAAAGTTTTTGAAACAAGAAACAACTATCCAATCTAGAGTCCTATATATAGTAACGTTTATATGAAGCGAAATGATGATACCACATAATTCAGCCAAACTTCCGCCTAACATCCGCACACACCGCCCACGCAGAACGTCCGACTGCACTGCGTCGTCAAGGGCAACGCCTCCCAACCGCTCATGCTCCTGCTGCACGGCTTTCCCGAGTTCTGGTTCTCGTGGCGCCACCAGATCGACGCCTTCTCGCCCACATATCGCACATGCGCCTGCGACCTGCGCGGCTACGGTGAGTCGGACAAGCCGGCCGACCTGGCCGCCTATCTCGTGCCGGAGCTCGTAGCCGATGTCCGCCAGCTGATTCGGCGCCTCGGCCACCGGCGATGTACGCTGGTTGGCAGTGACTGGGGCTCGATAATTGGCTGGGCGTTTCTGCACGCGCACATGGACATGGTGGAGCGCTACGTGATAATGAGCGCGCCGTCCGACGGAGTCTTTAAGTGGGCGCTGCAAGCGGTGCCCGGCCAGTTGCAGAGGTCCTCCTACATCTTCTGGTTTCAGGTTGGGCGTTCATTCTTCATTTAATTCGAAAGACTTGCATTACATAATGACAACTGAAAATAAGGGTAATTGGTAATTTCAATCAGCTATTCCCGTATTTATGAAAAATGTATGTCTTGACCTTGACCTTTATAATTGAACAAAATCCGGGTAGCAGACCTCTGGATATTTCGACTTTGAGCAATCGACTAATTCGTCGGCAAATATTAAATCCATTTCCGCGGCGTCTGGTTGCTTAATCGACCAGACAATTCGGGATAACACGACATAAATGTAGGGTAGGATGTCCATTCGTTGCCCATGTTTTAAATGTGATATTTGTTATATTAATATGATTTTTCAGTATTCCGTCGCTGAACAAGTCGTCCCTAAGAGAAAAGCCCGCCGAAAATGTTGAATTAAAAATGCAGTGCTATTTTCATCATTATTTCCACATCATTTTTTCTTTTTCTAATTTTTCACATGAAAAGGCTTTAAAATATTTGTTGACAGATTCATATGTTGAGACACCCCCAGAGAATCAATTAACAATTGGACAAATATTTTTAATTGCGTATTTCCGATGTTTTACGCAGCACAGTGAGAGGGGTGCCAATAGGTGGGCAGATGTTTTGAAATTACGATTTTGCAGACATTCGCTAGATAAGCTGCAGATGTCGCATTTTTCGATATATCCAAGATCTGTTTAGTATAGTTCTTAGCTATTGAACTAATCTTTCGATCGGATCCAGGAGCTCCGCGATATGTTGTAGGTTTCCAATGAATGGGCAACCTCCTATACATTTAAATAGCGAATCGCGGACATATTCCATACAAGCTTGAAAAAAAAAATCAGAGAACCATCAGGATTCATAATTTTTGTTATTTTACGTTAATCTAAAATTTTCAATATAAGATTACGAGTATTATTCATAAGAAATCGCAAAACCGCACGAGCTGTATTTTCGTAGGGACCACACATTAAGTAAAACAATAAAAAGTCAATAGGATTCCATTTCAGAGGAACGTTTGATGGAGCTAAGACGTTTTTGTTGATATAATTAGCATAGTAAATAAATACGCTGAAAGACCATTCATAATTGTATCTGGAAAAAACAGGTCCGTTGAATGACCAAAATCACATTTTTCGCATTTCTGAGTCCCTGGATTTTTTATCACATACAATTTTTATTGGGGTGGTCTAGAATGACACTAGACATGAACAAATCAAGACATTTTATTTGTGGTTGTTTCTTTCACATTACTCTGCATAATACGAATTATTCCATTCTAATATCCCACATCAATATCAAGTTACCGGACTGGGCGGAGCGCCGATTATCGCACAACGAGTTCGCACTTCTGCAGGCCGTCTGGACCGAAAAAGCGGACAATGAAAGCTCGCCGACAGCCGAAGAGCTGACGGCTCTCCGATGGGCGTATGAGGCGCCCGGAGCACTAACACCGCCGCTCAATTACTATCGGGCGAATTTTGGGATGTTCGTGGGGTCGGCGGCGCCGACGACGGAACGCCAATGGTGGAGGAACGCACCGGGACTGTATCTGATGGGCGAGAACGATCTGTACGTGTCGCTGGCGACTGGCGAGGCGATGCGCAAAGAGTTCGAGAGGCTGCGCTTCGAGGTGGTGCCGGGTGCGAGTCATTTGTGCCATCAGACGGCGCCGGAGGTGACGAACGCGATTATGCGACGGTTTCTGGATGGAGAGTAGGAGCGATAGGAGCGGCGTATGTTTATTGAAGAAAAAAACATGTTGTGAGAATTGATCATTTAGAAACAGTCAAGTGCGATAATAATACACGAAACAAAATTGAAATAAATAAAATATAATTCATTAATTTCTTGTGTGTTCCTTGATTGTGTACTGTTTTGGAATGTACGACAGAATAGTATGGACGATGTTGCTTCTCTCTGTGGAAGTCGCAGAAGGTTATTTTGTGTCCACTATACTAATTGTATCAGTATTTGAGTGTAGCCGGTACGATCGTTAACATAAACTGTGCGGTCGTTGCCGTAGCAGTCGCAGGAATTGCTGACGCCGATATGCATGCATATCATACCATACTACATGGTTTATTAAGTCCCAGGAAAAATAATGAAACACCAACTTTTTGATGAAAACTTTCTTCGATCCTCCACATAGTCTTCGTCAAGGCACATAGCCTAAATTGAGCGATCAGGTAATATTACGATCACCTTCAGATCGCATTTGTGAAATGATCTTTTTCCCGATTTTTACTGCGTAATTGCTATTGTTTTCGACATTGTTTAATTTGTTTGGCTCCAGCCGCCCTACATCAATAAACGAAATTCCCTCTTCTCCATTAGCTCGTATATGATGAACCGCGCGTTACAATAAACGGCACAACTTTCAAACTACTTCATGGAATGTCATGAATATTTCAAATTCCCCATTTAAAAGTTGGGACTTTGGGAAAATGTTATCGATTTGAGAACGGTGGCATTTCCCGGGACATAATGAACCATGTAGTACTACACAAAACACAAATTATATCGAAATATGAATCCAGACATAAACATTGAATGCTGAAATGCTGTCTTTCTGTGACTGAATGTGTTTTTAGCTGCGATACACATTAGTTCAAATCGCAACCTCGATCAGCGAACAACACTCACGGCAAATTTCATATTCTTGATAATGTTCAGTATTTTTAGTGAATCTTTAATTCGACGGTTCTACGTGGTCCTCATACTTCTATATTTGACCACGTTAGTCGTGTCCGTAAAGCTAGGTGTCTATCCTAACTGCACTTACAAAGTAGTCGACGATTATTTTTCCAATTCTCGCCACTATACTCGTGATAATTTTCGTATTTTTGTAGACGTTTGCTTGATGCAAAATACAGAATTACAGAATGGAGAACAAATCAAATTCGACAGAGAAGTAAAGTTCCATACATTCGAGTTTCAGAACTGTGTCGTTCATTCAATTCCGATTGGGTTGTTCGGCAGTAGCCCTGGTCTCGATTATGTCCAGTTGAGTAATAGCAGCCTACAAATATTGAACATCAACGATTTCAACGCTGCCAACAACCTCACACGGCTGAACTTGTCACACAATGCACTCTATAAGATATCGGAAACACAATTCGTACGAGCCGTGAAACTGAATGAACTCGACCTTTCGCACAATCACATCGGCAGCATTTCCGAAACTGCGTTTTGCGACAATGCCGAACTGAAAACATTGTACCTTAATGGAAATGCTCTTAGAAGCTTGCCAGCCAGATGGCCGAACAGTTTGCAGTATTTGAATGTAACGAACAATTCGATAAAAGTGATAGTTAAGAATCAGTTTAAGGACGCCGAAAACCTTGTCCGGTTGGACTTGTCGCACAATAGCATCGTTAATATTGCTGATTCGGCGTTCGTCGTGAATGGGAATTTGAATGAGTTGTATGTGGACTATAATCGGTTGAATGCGATCAAAACTCGATTCCCAGTCAAATTGCGTATCTTGAGTCTGAGATATAATTCGATCAGAGGCGAATTTGATTTGATGACAAGTGTGGCACAAGTCGACGTGTCCCACAATCAAATATTCAGGTATGTGTTATGTATCGATGTAATAAGTACCTATGTTTTTGAATTATCCAATAAATAACATCTTGAAACATTGAACTAGATGAATGTAGAATGTTCATAAATATCGGATGATTGGCCTTGAAGCCAAATTGTTCTACTCGAAAACCACGTTTTGTACGTCTAGCTATATTTATGAAGTTTTTTGAACGAACATTATCCAGTCGTATGAAAACAAAAATATATTGGAAAAGTCACACTTACGTTCGTAAATAGAGACATTCGGGTCGGGGTAACGTAAAACACACAAAAGTATTGTTGAATACACCATTACGTATTTCCCCGCAAATACATTTTGTGCTATACGGGTCGATCGTGTCTAACGTCAAACACGCAAAAGACTTGCGGAATACACCAT